>RJWM01028769.1:0-25167 GCA_004363535.1 Dasyprocta punctata | reverse complement strand
TAAGATACTGGCAAATAGACTGCAGCAAATCATCAAAAGATTGCACACCATGATAAAGTGGGATTCATCCCAGGGATGCAGGGATGGTTCAGCATATGTAAATCCATAAATGTAATACATCATATTAACAAAACCAAGGATAAAAGTCATATGAGTATCTCAATAGATGCAGAAAAAACTTTTGACAAAGTCCAGCACCCATTCATGATAAAAACTCTGCAGAAAATTAGAATAGATGGTCTCTAGCTCAAGCTGATAAAAGCTATCTATAACAAACTGACAACCAACATCACACTAAATGGACAAAAACTGAAAGCTTTTACTCTAAAATTAGGAACAAGACAAGGATGTCTACTCTCTCCACTCTTATTCAATATAGTTCTGGAAACTTTAGCCAGAGCAATTAGACAAGAGAAAGAAATGAAAGTAATAAGATAGGAAAGGCAGAAGTTAAACTATCATTATTTGCAGATGACATGATACTCTACCTAAAATATCCCAAAAATTCTACCAAGAGACTTCTAGATTTAATAAGCAGATTTAGCAATGTAGGTGGTTACAAAGTCAATACTCAAAAATTAAAAGCATTCTTGAACATGAATAACAATCTCACTGAGAGAGAAATTAGGGAAACAACACCTTTTACAATAGCATCCAAAAAATTGGAATATTTAGGAATCAATCTAACAAAAGATATAAAAGACTTCTATATTGAAAACTATAGTACTCTGAAAAAGGAGATTGAAGAGGATAGTAGGAGATAGAGAGATAGCCCATGCTCTTAGGTAGGAAGAATCAATATAGTGAAAATGGACATACTTCCAAAACTGTTATACAGATTCAATGCAATTCCAATCAAAATTCCAATAATATAACTTACAGAATTAGAGAAAACAACCCTAAAGTTCATGTAGAACCAGAAGAGATGTAAAATAGCAAAGGCAATCCTGGGCAACAAAGACAAGACAGGGGACATCACAATTCCTGACCTGAAATTATACTATAAAGCTACTGAGATAAAAACAGTGTGGTACTGGCAAAAAACAGACCTGAAGATCAATGGAATACAATAGAAGATCCAGAAACAACTCCAGACATAATAAGTTATCTTATCTTCGACAAAGGTACCAAATGCATTCTTGAGGGTTTTTATTTTTTATTTTTTGTGGCACCAGGTATTGAACTCACAATCTTGTGCCTGCCGGGCAGGTGCTTAAGCCACTGAGCCAAACTCCTGGCTCTCCAAACATATTTACTGGAAGAAAGATAGCCTTTTTAATAAATGGTGTTGGAAAAACTGGCTTTCCGCATGCCAAAGATTAAGACTGGGCCCATATCTTTCACCATGTACTAAGTTAAAATCTAAATGGATTAAAGATCTCAACATTAAAACAGAAACATTAAATCTTCTGGAAGATAGAGTAGGTAAAACTCTTGAAGACATGAGTGTAGGCAAAAACTTTATGAATGAAAGTCAGACTTCACAGGAACTATCGCAAAGAATCAACAAATGGGAAGTCATCCTACTGAAAATTTTTTGTACAGCAAGAGAAACCACCAACAGTGTGAAGAGACTACCCACAATGTGGGAGAAAATGTTTGCCAGCTGTCCCTCAGATAAAGGATTACTATCAAGAATGTATAAAGAACTTTAAAAAATCAGTTATCCAAGACTTAAAGACCCAGTCCAAAAATGGGCATCTGAGATGAACACACACTTCTCAAACGAAGAAGTACAAACAGCAAATAAATACATGAAAAAATGTTCAACAGCACTGGTCATTCAAAAGATGCAAATGAAAGTAACACTGAGATTCCACCCCACCCCAGAAAGAAAGCTATAAAGAATGATAAACTAGACATTTTCATTCTTAAATGGATGCGCCTTGAGAATATACTTCTCAGTGAACTAAATAAGTCACACATGTGTAACCATTGCATTGTTGCACTTGTGTAATGAACTGAAAGAAAATCTATATACATAAAAAATTAGTTAAGATAGTTAAAGAAAAGAAATTTTGAGTGAAGAGTAGTTTTCACAGAGTCATCTTCAGATTTCATTTTTAATATGAAATGTTTATTTGAAAATAATAAAGTAGTCATAACAAAAAAAGATAGTCATATAACTGGTTTCTCTTGATTCATTAAGGCAAGTTTTGTGCTAATAATTTTCTTGATAATGTTTCATGTCTATATCTTATACTCTGAACAACTTCTGTGAATACAACTATGCAGTGTGCTGGTTATTGTTACTCTTCTATTGGCTTGTTGTGAAATTGTTTTACTTTACTTTCTTACGTTTCTTCTGTGTAAAATAAAATTAAAAATAAATAAAAATAAAACTTGAAAAAAATCCATTATGGAAAAATGTAATGAACTTCAGAATTTCTTTGAGAAGCTCCTCCCCAACAAAATTGTAATGAACAGAGAGTCGAATCTGACGAATGAAAACATAGTGGGTTTTATCCAGAGTTTTAGAACTAAGAGAATTAATACAGGACATATAACTTATAGGATTATTTTATAATGTTCACCCAAAAAGTCAAATGCAGAAGAGTACAGGAAATATGTCCCAACACTAGAGACCCAAAGAATCCAGCTGAAGGCCTAGATTCCAAGGCAACGTCCTCCACTAGTCCAGTTAGAGGCTAAAGGCCTCAACAATGTCTTATGTAAGTCTGTATCAAGGATCCGCACTGGGAAGGCCCAAAGATCAGTGTTGGAAGCTAGAAAATCTGCACCAGCTGGGGACTTAGCTCAGTGGCCTAAGTGCCTGCCTGGCAGGCATGAGGTTGTGAGTTCAATCCCAGGTACCAAAAACAAAAAAAGAAAATCTGCACCAGTGGGATGAAGGATCTGTGTCAGCAGGCTGAGAAATCTGCATTGGAGCCAGGAAGCAATACTCAAGGTAAGGACCAGAGCTCCTTTGAAAAGATCCACAGCCACCTTCAGAGACATCGAGGACCCGAGCTCCTCTGATGATGAGAACAGCTGAATTCCTATCAGAAAAACCAGCATAACAAGTTCCTTCAGGAAAATCAACAGTGCGTGAACTTCTCCAGTTCTGCTTTTATACTGTTGGCAAGGTGGGCCTTCCACACCCAGAACTATGCTGATTAAGTTCCTCTGGGTGTAACAAGTTGACTGTTAGCTAATCTAATAGGTGGTGCTTCATTTTGTTGCTTGTCTTTCCCTTCATATTGTACTGTACTGTATTTTGTTTCATATTTTTGTGGTTAAAAATACATATGTTTCAGAATGGATTAACCTTATTTACATTGAACCTCATAGGAAAATTTGATTCAGTTTGTGACCAATTCAGATTGCGACCAGAATTGTGAAATGAAGAGAGTTTGTGAACTGAGGTATCATTGTGTTTAGAGAACAGTTTGACAAGCACTGACAGACATATAAATCCATGTAATATCACAATAATCAAACTATGTAACATTTTCACAATCCCTTAAGTCCCTTTGTGTTTCTTTATAGCCTATCCCTATTGCCCATGACTGTACTCAACCACTGATAGTCTTTCTGCAAGTATAGAATAGAATTACTCTTTCTAGACTTTCATATAAATAGAATCATACATCATGTAAGATTTTCTGCCTAGTTTCTTTTGTTCAAATATTGTTTGTACACTCACACATTTTGTTTACATACAGTAATTAATTCCCCCTTATGGCTGCACGGGAGTCTATGGCATGAATAAGCTACATTTTGTTTATCCATTTATCTATTGTTAGGAATTTGCATTATTTTCAGTTTTTGACTATTATGATTAAAGTTTTACAAACAGCCATGTACAAGTCTTTGTGTGTATATGCTCCTACTTTAGGGAACTACTTAGGAAATGAATGAGTTGCTTGTATAGTCAGTATATATTTACCTTTATAACAAACTGCCAAAGATATTTCCCAACATGGCTGTATGCTTTTACAGAAGAGATGGCTGACAGTTTTTGTTGATCTGTATCCTTATTATGATTTAATTTGGTCAGTCTTTGTTATTTTAACTATTAATTGCACAGTGATACAGCATCTCACTGTGGTTATAATTTGTATTTCTCTGGTACCAAACAACGGTAAGAATCCTTGCATGGACTTATTTGTTGTATTTTATCTTTGTTTTGAAAATATTCATATATTTGTCAATAATTTAGCTGGAGTTTTGTCATCTTCCAAATTTTATGTTTCAGAAATACTGTCAGCATGGGGCTTAGTTTTCATTTTCTTAAAGTATTTTTAAAAGTGGAAAAATTCTGCACAGTGAGATCCTGTCTCACAAAATAGGGCACGGATTTAGCTCAGAGGTGTAAGCATCTGCCTGGTAGGCATTAGGTTGTGAGTTTGATCCCTGGTACTGGAAAAAAATATATATGAAGTATTTCACCTATTTTTTTCACTTCTGTTTCCTACTGCTGATGTGCTATATATAAAACCATTGTCTATCCAAAGGTTAAAATATTTTTACTATGTTCTCTCTAAAATTTTTATAGTTTCATTTTAAATTAATTCTGACATGCATTTTAATTTAATTTTCACAGTAACAGTATAAGGCAAGGATTAAGGTTTACTTTTGTTCCTATGACAGCCAGTTAACCCAATCAACAATTGAATTATGTTGGTATCTTTACTGAAAATCAAATGGGTTTGTATGCATGGTTAGTACAGACCTCTCATGTTTTCAATTGTTTTGTGCCTATCAATTTTCCTACTCCTTCCTATTGAAGTATCTTGATTAGTACATTTTAAAATCTAATAATGTATTTTTTCTAAATTAGTTACATTAGTCAGAATTATGTGGGTGTTTGGGTTACTTACATATTTGTGTAAATATCAGAACCAGCTTACCAGTTTTTATAAGAAGATAGTTAATACAGTAATAGCTCAGCTCACAAACCCTTCTGTTTGCAGACAATTCCATTAACAAACAAAAACATTTTTTGCTTCTGTTTGCAAACTCCACATCAGGTGACAAAACTACAGTCATCTTCCCAACATGAACACAAATGTAGGCATTTTCCCCAAAATCATAAAACAAATTAAGTTAGTAAACCAAAGCACCACTGTATTTTGACTAGAATTGAGTTCAATTTATAGATCAACATGTGGAAAATTGAAATGATAACAATACTGATTATGAATAACATTTCCCATTCATCAATATGGTATACCTCCCAATTTAGTTGTATCCCATCCTTTTGTTAAATTTTGATATATAATCCTTATTTTAATATACATGTCTTCAATTTTGTCAATGTTCAGCTAGTCAGATGATCACATGTGCTTAAGCCTTCATTAAACTAGTATACTGAAGTATGTTGCCTTTTAAATGTTAAAAAGATCCAGTATTATTGATATGAACTCTATTTGTTCATTATGCATTATCCTTTTCATAAATTTTGAATTTGATTTGCTGACATTTTAAAACATGTTATATTCTCATTAATTATTGAGTGAAGGATTTCAAACTGGTTTTCCTTTCATGCTTTGTTTTGTTAGCATCAGTAATTCTTGCCTAGGAAAATAATTTGAAAAAAATTGATAAATATTTAACATCTTTTGTTATTTATATCACCCTTTAAGGATAGGAGCAAACTATTTTCAAATGAATCGATCTAAATTATGAAAAGAGAATACTATAAGAATGTAACCCAGAATTCATGAATTGGAGAATTTTCTATAGAGTGTACACAGTCCAGTTACCATTTGTATTTCAGGGCAGAACAACAGAAACCTAATCTTTACAATACAAACAAATCCTGTCTGGGAAATTAATAGGAATGTCCCAGTATATAATGTTTTGCAGTACAAATGAATAATTCTGGGTCTCTTTGTCCTCAGAAATGTAAACCTTCACATCTCGGTCCAATATCATTAAAATATGAAGCACTAAAGTTTATGTAGAATAAAGGTGATACTATCTCTCTTTATATTTAGTCTGCTGCTGTTAGACAAAAGAATGGAAGACAGGCTTGTTTGGCTTGCGGTTTCAGAGGTTTCAGTCCATGGTTGGTTGGTTCTGAAGCAGAAGATTCATGACAGGATAACATGGTAGAAGAAAGCTGCTTAATCTATTGCAGCCCGAAAGCAGAGCAGGAGAACAGCACCAGAAAGGAAGGAACCAGTGACTACAAATAATTTCCAAGGTCAAGCCTCCATGACCCACACAGACACACCCAGAGTGTGCTTCACTAATTACCTACACAGTTCCCAGCCTAATCAAGTGGACAATTAAGCATGACTTTCACAGTTTGTCAGTTTTCATTACTCAGGATACTGGGATTCTTCACTAAAAAAACACCAGGGAGACAGGCTTCTGCTCTTCTCATCTCCAATTTCTGAAAGAACTCAAATGAAGTTGGCATCATTTCTTTCTTAAATAATAAGCATAGTTCACCATAGGAAACTTCAAGACCTGATGTTGTCATTGTGGAAACGTTTTGCTTAAAAATTCTGATTCAGGTTGTCAGATACATGATTTTATGATGTTCTGCTGCCTGACTAGCTGCTTCTATTCCCAACTCTGATGCCTGAGAATGACTTGAACTCAGGATTAATTCTGGAAATAGAGCCCAAGAACAAGGAAGCATTTTCTCAGATTCTGGTCTGTGTTTGGTGAGGGAATTGCATGACTTGGCTAGCACTCTGGAGAATGGGGTTTATGAAGTCAAATTGCAGCTGCCCTTACCTCTTCCCTGAAAATTTTTGTGCATTCTATAGACTGGCTCAATTTCCAGACCTGAGCTGGTAGTCAAGCCAAGAACAGGGAAGCACTTTACAGTTATTACAGAGATTCCCAAATCTGTGCTTTCAGGGAAACAGAGCAGACCCTCTAGTGGTACAGACAAATGTATCTTATCTTCTGCTTTGTCTTTTTCTGTATTTCATCTGTTTACTATCCAGTTTAGGTTATATTCCAGGGATTGGTGTCTCTACCATCTCATGTAACCACATGCTGTTAACTGACTTTGATTATCTGTGACTCCTGCTCCCTCTATGCCACTGTGACACCGCACTCATACAAATTTTCATGAAAGACATTTCTTCATGCAACTTGCTGGGTGATATGGTAATTTTACGTTTGATCTTGTATGGAACTGCTCAACTGTTTTCCAAAGAAGTCACACTGTTTGACATTCCAAAATAGCAATACATGAGGGCTCTGCTTACTTCACATCTTCAGTAACTCTTGTTATTGCCTTTCTTTTTTTAAACACAGCCACCCTTATAGTTACTAGGTATTAAGTCATTGTGGCTGTGGTTTGCATTTTTGCCAATGTAAGTATGAGCTTTTTATTAAGAAACTTCTTATGATTAGATCAGTCATTCAAATATTCTTTTAGACAAAATACCTACTGAAATACTGTGAACATTTAAAATATGGCTGCTTATAAAATTATTGAGTTTTAATCATACTTTGTATATTCTTTACATAAGTACTTTACTGGATACAGGATTGAATATTATTTTTTGTTCTTGGCACCGTCTTTACATTTTCTCCATGGTGTCTTTGATGGACAGAAGTTTTCAAAATTTGATGAAATTTAATGTAGTTATCTTTCATTTTTTGGACTTTCAGGATTTTATTTTTAAAAAATGTCCTAACACAGGTTAACAAAGGTTTACTTTTGTGTTTTCTTGTAAAAATCCTATAATGTTAGATTTTGCTTTTAGGTCTGTAATTCATCTACACTTAATTTTTGTAAATGTGTGAGGTAAGAGTCCAATTTTTCTTTCTGGTAGACATGTGGTTTTCCTAGAATTCATTTTTGATATTATTTTTCTTGAATAGGTTCTTGTGGGGGTTTTTTTGAATAAAAAACAAAAACTATGATACAGAAATTCAAAACAACCTACTAGAAGATTAGCAATGGTAAATATATTGCACATTGTTATCTTCAAAGTAGTTGCTCAGATAAAAAAGTATAGGTATGACAAAATGATCAAACAATGAAAGTACAAATCATTCTTTTTGATGAATTAATAGAGATTAGTAGTGTAATTTTCTATCATATACATTCTTATTCCTTTCTTTTCTCCTTCCATCATCCCAGTTGTTCTTTCCTTTTGAGAAGTTTCTTTACTTTCACTTTCACCATACCTATGGTACATTTTGGATCCTATTTACTCTTTTATTTTTTACACTAGGGAGACAATGTGATGTTTACACATGAGAGTCTTATTTCGCTTATGAGTATGGTCTCAAGTTGCAGCCATTTGCCTACAAAAGTCTCAAGTTTTTCCTTATTTATAGCTGAGTACTACTCCATTGTATAAAAACACCACATCTTTTTTATCCATTCTGTAGTTGACAGGCTTTTGGGTTGTTTCCAAGATTTAGCTATTACAAATTGTGCTGCTATAAACATAGGTGCACACATACCACTATTGTATGAGGTTTTCAATTCTGGGAAAATACCCAGAGGGAAATAGCTGGATTGAGTGGAATCTTCTAACCTAGTTTTTCAAGGAAATTCCTCACTGATTTCCACAGTGGTTGTACAAGTCTAAACTCCCAGCAACCATGGAGAAGGCATCGTTTTTGCAAGCACCCTCACCAGCATTTGGTATTGGCTGATTTCTTGATGATAGCCATTCTTTCTGTAGTGAGATGGAATCTCAGTGTTGTGATTTGAATGTCTTGAATGATCAATGATGTTGAACATTGTTTCATATATTTATTTTTCATTTGTATTTTTTCATCTGAGAAATGAATATTCTTCTTAGATGTCCATTATTTGATCGGGTCTTTCAATTTGGGGGCTTGAATTTTTTCAATTCTTTATATGTTGTGGGTAGGAGTTCTTTGTCTGAGGGACAGTTGGTTAAAAATTTATTCCCATTTTGTGTGTTATCTTTTCACTCTGGTGATTTCTTTTGATGTGCAAAAACTTTTTAGTAAGTTGAGATCCCAGTTGTCAATTCTTTGAAGTAGTTTTAGTTTGGTCATGAACTCTCTGCCTACCCTCTAGGTAGATTTCTATCTGCCTTGTCTTTGAATAAATTTAGTGTTTCTTTTTTAATATTTAGATCTTTGATCCATGTTGACTTTAGTTTAGTACATGATGATAGACATGTGTCTACTTTTAGTCTTCAGGATATGGAAAGCTAGTTTTTCCAGCACCATTTATTAAAGAGGTTACCATTATCCAGTGAACATGTTTTGCCCCTTTGTATAACATAAGGTGACTGAGTATGTTTGTAGTTGTGTATCCATCTTCTAACCTGTTTCACTGATCCTCAGGTCTGCTTTTTCCCCCAATATCATGCTGATTTTATCACAGAAGTTTTGCAGTATAATTTCAAGTCAGGGATTGTGATGCCTCCTGCTTTGCCTTTGTTTCCCAGGATTGCCTTTGCTATTCTAGGATTCTTCTCTTTCCAAATGAATTTTAGGAATATTTCCTCTAGATCTGTAAGATATGCTAATGGTATTTTTTATTAGGATTGTATTAAATCTGCATAACAGTTCTAGGAGTACGGCCATTTTCACAATGTTGGTTCTTTCTATCCATGAGCAAGTGATATCTTTCCATTTTCTGATATCCTCTTCAATCTCCTTTTTCAGTGTACTCTAATGTTCGATAGATAAATGTTGTACATCTTTTATTAGGTTGATTCCTATGTATTTCAATTTTTGGATGTTATTGTGGAAGATGTTGTTTCCCTAATTTCTTTCTCAGTGGGTTCGTTGTTTGTCTACAGGAATGCTATTGATTTTTGAGTGTTGACTTTGTATCCAGCTACACTGCTGAATTTGTTTATTAACTCTAGTAGCCTTTTGATGGAGCTTTTAGGATTTTCTGTGCAGAGTATCATCTCATCTACAAATAGTGACAATTTAACTTCTTCCTTTCTATCCTTATTCCTTTAATTTCTGTCTTGTCTATTTGCTCTGCCTAACATTTCTAGAAGTATATTGAATAGGAGTGATCATAGTGAACATCTTTGTCTTGTTCCTGATTTTAGAGTGAAAGCTTTCAGATTCTGTTCATTTATTATGATGTTGGCTGCTGGTTTGTCATACATGGCTTTTATTGTACTGAGGTAAAGATCATCTACTGCAATTTTTTCTAGGGTTTTTTTTTTAATCAAGAATGAGTGTTAGACTGTATCCAAAAATATTTTTTTACATCTATTGAGTTGAGCATGTGAGTTTTGTCTTTGGCTCTGTTGATGTGGTATAATATGTTTATTGATTTGTGCGTGTTGAACTATTCTTGCATTCCTGGGATGAAACCCACATGGTAAACGTGTATAATCTTCTTGATGATTTGCTACATTCTGTTTGCTAGTGTTGTATTGAGAATTTTTGCATACACATTTATCAGGGCGACTGGCCTATGGTTCTCTTTTTTGGTTGAGTCTTTCTCTGATTTTGGTATCAGAGTAATACTTGCATTTAGGAGTAAGTTAGGGAGAATTGCTTCCCTTTCAATTTTATTGAAGAGTTTGAGGTGTATTGGCATTAAATGTTCTCTAAATTTTTTGTAGGAATCAACTGCAAATCTGTCAGAACCTGCAGTTTTTTTGTTGGTAAATTTTTAATTACATTTTCAATTTTATTAACTGATTTTGGGTTATTCAAAATTTTTATATCTTCTTGATTCAGCTTTGATAATTCCTATATTTCTAGGAATCTGTCCATTTCTTCTGTATTTTCCATCCTGTGCAAGTAAAGATTTTCAAAGTAGATATCAATGATCTTCTGAATTTCCTCAGGATCTGTAGTGATTTCACCATTTTCATTCTTCATTGCATGAATTTGAGTTTTTTCTTTTTTTTTTCATAAATTTGTGTAGGTGTTCATGAATCTTGTTTATTCTTTCAAAGAACCAATTCTTTGATTCATTAATTCTTTGTATTGCTTTCTTAGTGTCAGTTTAAGTAATTTCTCCTTTGATCTTTATAACTTCCTCCATTCTCTGAGCTTTGGACTTGACTTGCTCTCCTTTTTCTGGAAGCTTGCAGTGCAGCATTAAGTTGTTTATTTGTGCTCATTCGGTTTCCTCAATGTGAGAATTCACTGGTATATATTTCCCTGTTAGTACTTCTTCCAATGCATCCTATGAGTTCCAGTATATTGTATCTGAATTTCATTTGATTTTAAAGTAAATCTTGTATAATTTCTTGTGTGACCCACTGGTTGTTCAGAGGGTGTTATTTAATTTCCATGTGTTTATGAAGTTTTTTTAGTTTCTCTTGCCATTAATTTCCTATTTCAGTGCAGTATGGTCAGATTATATGCATGGGATAATTTCAATTCCTTTGCATTTACTTAAGCATGTTTTATGGGCTAGTACATAGTCTACTTTAAAGAACATCCATGTGCAGCTGAGAAGAATGTTTAGTTTGATATTGTTGGGTGGAACACTTAGTAAACATCTATTAAGTCCATTAATTTCTATGTTTGATTCAGTTCTTTTATTTCTTTGCTGGCTTTTTGTCTAGTGGATATATCCATTTGTGACAATTGGGTACTAAGACCCACTGTTACAATTGTAAAATTGTTTGTTTGATTTTTCATGTCTATTAATATTTGTCTAATATAATTTGGTGCTCTCATATTAGGTGCACATATATCTATACTTGTTATCTCTTCCTTTTGAACTTTTTCCCTAGCCATTATGTAGTAAACTTACGTATCTCTTTTGATTATTTTTGGTTTGAAGTTCACAATGTCTTCAAACAGAATAGCCAACTTTGCTTTTTCTGGATTCCTGTTGCATGATGTATTGTTTTCCATTCTTTGATTTTCATTTTATGAGTTTCTTTTTGAGTTAATTGTGTTTCTTATATACAGTATATTGTTGGATCTCGTTTCTTGATCCATTCTGCCAATGATTGGTGATTTGAAGCCATTTTTATTGACAGCTATAACTGATATGCATTGACTGATCTTTGTCACATTGTTTTGTCTGTTGTTTGTTCCCTGCTTTTATCATCTGTTTAATTGTTTGCCTTGCTTGGTGGTTTCTTTCTGTTGTTGTTCTGGAAATTGTGGTCATTTTTATCTCTATCTAGAATATATTCAGTACTCTTTCTAGGGTTGGTTTGTTGAGCATGAATTTCTTCAGGTTTTTTTTTTTTTTTTTGCCTTGGAGGTATCTTATTTCTCCATTAATTTTGAAAGATATTTTTGCAGGGTAATCAGTCTGGTTTGAAAGTTGTTTTCTTTCAAGGACTTGAAATATTTCACACCAAGGGCTTCTTGGCTTGAAGGTTTGTGTTGAGAAGTTTTCTGTGATTCTAATGAGCTTTCCTTTAGAAGTGATGTTTCTTTTTCTCTAACAGCTTTTAGTACTTCTTTGTGCTGAATTTCTGGGTTCTTGATTATTATATGTCAGGTTATAGATTTGTTTTGGTTATGGCTATGGAAGACAATTTGAATGACTCCCCTTGAATGCAGAACAATTGCTGCAACTTTGATTATATCAAGACTTACTTCCTTATACTGATACGTACAAAGTTGACCATGGTATTACCTTCTCTTTTCAATTGGCTCAAACAATTACAAATAAGGCTAGCTGAGGCACTGATATGTAATCTCTAAAGCCATCAGACAGTTTCCTGTTTCCTCACATAGTGATCTCTGTGAATTATATAAAGCACAGCAGGATGGTAAAGCCAGTCAGCTCCAGGAATGTTGATTGAGTATGAGAAAAAGGGTATGAGTCCCCAGGGCACAAAGTTTACATATCAGAAACTGCAGTGGTAGCCTCCAAAAACAATTCAGTTGCTACTTGGGTTATACAAATTGATCCCTCTGCATATCTTTATCTCTGCATTTTGCAGAGATGACTTTTTCACTACCTGACTAGTTAGCTCAAGTTACTCACATAGTTCCTGCCACCATCACTGTCACTCATCCTCGAGCCACCTCCTTCTTAACAAGATATTAAATTCTGGGAGGGGCCCAGAATCAAGGCCTTTGTCTGCACAGCTTCACGAGGGTTGGACTCACGACCCCTTGGCTGCCCTTAACTGTGAATATGTCTTGGTGTCTTTACTCTCACTGTGGTTTGCATTGGAGGTGGTAGATTGGAATTAATTTGCCAGGATTCCAGTAATGTCTCAGTGGGATTATAAATATAACTTCTTGGATTGTGAAGAAGACTAGAAAAAAGATTACAGTATTTGGATTACTATACTCATTATTTGGTATTGCAATAATAGCTATTTGGAGTTCAATATGCTTCACTTATCTGTATATCAGATTATGTTCCCATGCTTGGGAAATTTTCTGCTATTACTTCTGCAAATAGTTTTTTTTAAAAGTCATTTGCGTTGACTCCTGCTTTTTCATTTACATCTATCAAACTTACATTGTCTTTCTTTGCATCATGTTGGAGCTGTAGAATTGTTATTTTTAAGAGATTTTTCCTTTCATGATCTCTAGCCATGATTCTGTCTTTAAAGTTTGAAAGTCTATCTTTGGTTACATTCAAGCTGTTTTGCCTGCTCTCAACGGAATTTTTAATATCCTAGATATTTCTTTGAATCTGTTCCCTGCATTCTATTTCTTTCCTATATTTTTTATTCAAGATCTTCTCTATCAATTTCCTATGCTCTTGTATTTTTCATCTGTCTTTTCTAGCTTATGCAAAGCAATTCCTCCATGAAAGTAGTCATTTCTTTTTTTAATATGAGAGGTCATTTCTGATCCAATTTCCTCTATAGCCACATGGATTTCTTGCTTTACTTCACTTGCTATCTTTTCAGAAATTTTAGGTATATCTTCCAATGTCTTCTATGTTGATGTCTGCTGTACTTTTTCCAGATTGGCTGGAGGTCTGAGATTGTATTTTTCTTTTTTTGTCTTATCATTTTCACCTCTTGGTTCATATTTTAGTATTTTCAATCTCACTAGTCTTGCCTGGCATATGTGTCTTGGTCAGTGTCCTACATTAATGTAGTGGCTGACATTCATGCAGTTACCAGGTCCCACAGTGTAGGGCAGGGTCAGTCACCTGAATTTCTTCCATGGGGCCAGTTGGATGAGTCCTGGATTCTTCCTGGGCTGACTAGCCTAGGCATACTGTTGTGAACCAATCCTTAGTTCATATTGTTACTGCTATTTCAGACTTTTCCAGGCTGCCAGACCCACCTGTTCATGGTTTGTGCCCCAGCTGGGACCTTACTGTGTCCTTGGGGTCTTCTAGGCCTACCCAGTTTCTCCATGTGGAAGAAAGGCTCACCTGCACTGTTGCTGGCCTGCCTGGGGTCCTCCAGGTGGAAGGAGGGTTCAACTGTGCTGTTACCAATGCGCAAGGTCTTCCAGGTGTGGGGAGGGCTCACCTGCACTCTCACAGGCCTGCTGAGGTCCTCTGGGTAGGGGGAGGGAATACCAATGCTCCCACAGGCCTGCCAAATTTCTCTGCATGGGGGGATTGGTAGATTTTTTTGTTCAAGATATATACTCATTTCAGTTGTCAAATTTATTGGTGTAATTTTTTTTTTAATTTTAAAGAGGATAAAAGCAAACAAAATAAAACAGAATAAAATCAATCAAAACAAAACAAAACAATGAAAGCAATACAGGACTTCAAAACAAGATAATAATAAATC
This sequence comes from Dasyprocta punctata, assembly GCA_004363535.1. Classification (NCBI taxonomy): domain Eukaryota; kingdom Metazoa; phylum Chordata; class Mammalia; order Rodentia; family Dasyproctidae; genus Dasyprocta; species Dasyprocta punctata. The sequence goes on along the minus strand of RJWM01028769.1, from coordinate 10,594 downwards.
AGTAGTGGCTACCATAATATACCTTGTTATGTTCAAAATAGCTGCCCATACCATCTGATGGAATAAAATCAAACAAAACAAAACAGAATAAAACCAAACAAAATAAAACAAAGGACACTTTACAGGTCTTCAAAAAAGATAACAGGAGATTAACAATGGCTACCATAATGCCTTTTGTTATCTTCAACATAGCTATCCTGACTATCAGACATAGGCATTTACAATTAACCAAACTATATAAGAACTAAGTTGCTTCTTTAGTTCAGTTGTTATCTTTTCAGAAATTTTAGATATGTGACTTCTAATTTCACTATATCTGTGTCTCCTGAATTTTTCCTGTGGGGGCTGGAGGGCTGAGATTGCATTTTGTTCCATTGTCTTGACATTTTCCTATGTTCTGAATCAGCCCATTGCTGCATCCTAGGTGTTTCTTGCATTGGCTGCCAGTCCCTTGTTGTAGTGGATTGAACTCGGCACCTGGGTTCCTTCGATCTGGGGTTTCTGGAATGGTGGAGAAGCACAGGGAGTGGTTCACTAATGCTCCCCCAATGGCAGTGGGGTCTTGGGGCATGTTGTGAAATTATTATAACTCTGTCTTACTATCCTTTCCTTGTTTAATCTGTAGCACTGATTCTTTATTTTTTTTTTGTCTGACATCGAAAATAATTTTATCTTTCTCTTAATGATTACAGTTAGATTTTAATAAAACTTTTAGTAATAAAGCATATTATGGTTTGATTCCCTATACATTATTTTAATATTTTTAATCATATGTGCTTCTTTTACTTCTTCTTACGATGGGCTTACTTTATTTCTATTTTCATATTCTCTTAACATGGATTGTTAAACCATTCATTTTGGACTTTTTACATCCCAATAAATTTTAGTTATAAATTTCTTTCCAATTATTGCTTTAGTTGTATAACACAATTTTTAAGATTTTTAAAGTGATAAAATTTTATATATTTATGGGATGCAGTGGGACATTTTGATACATACAGCTGATGTGAAATGATCAAAGCAGGTTAAGCAATTAGCAGGTTTCTCATCTCAGATATTTATCCTGTCTTTGCAGTGAGAACATTAACTCCTTTGGTTATTCTGATTATAGCTAGCAACAATTTATTGTGTATTGCAAAGTAACTGAACAAGTTAGTGTTCTCACCACAAAGACATGATAAATATTTGAGAAGAGAAATATGCTAAGCATCCTGATTTGATCAAGTTGATTGAAAATATTTTTCGCATAACCCATGAAATTCTTTTATCTCTAGGGTTCAGATTATTTTGTTTTTTCCTACTTTATGGTTACCTTCTCATCTCAATAGTCAGATCTATGAATTTTAAAATTTGGAATCATATAAAAGACAATACCCTTATAATGACTGCATATGGAGCCCACAATAACATACACTATTATATGGTTCAGCTTTTCTAGGTAAGTCCAGACTTGTACAACTGAGTTTCATTCATATTGTCTTCTCTCTTGATTTCTATTATGATTTCTTTTTATCATAACAGACATGCTTAGTAAATTAGAAGCAATTTGAAATGTAAAATGGATTATCTTCTGAATGATCTACAGGGGACATCAATTCTCCAAAATCTTAATTCTGTTCTGGAATTAAAGTGATTCAATGCTTATCTTCATTGCATAGACTTGTTGAGAGATAGATAAATTTTGGTCCATTAAAATTTTCAAGAATTTTTTTGTGCAGACAGCAAATCATAAATTTGACACCAGACTTCAAGTAATTGGGATCTCTGCTGAAGTTTTGCAATAAAAATGCTTTTAAAAGATCCACTCAAAGTAGGGCATGGAAAATATATAATTTGTTAAAGAGACAGAAAAGTTCAGAGACTCAGCTTTAGCATTATGAAGAGTAAGCTTTTATAGACAGAACACAAACATAGTTAAAAAAAATTCCTTGATTGGTTACAGCTTGGATTTTCCCTCTTTGAGTATAGTCCCACGAAAAGTCACTAGTTATGTGACTAAAGATGAGTAGTTGCATGTCTGTGATTGGCTGAACTTACATTTTCTTTGTTGGGATTTGTTTTGCACTGATTATATTGAATTGAGTTTTAGTTTGCTTGCCTAAGAATTCAAGATACTGAAGTTTTTTTAGGCCACAAGTTAATTATTTAAAAGCATCATTTGTAAAATTCTGGTACAAAGTATCTAGTTGAGGTTATTTGGCAGTTTTGGGCTGGTTAAGCTTAAGTTTTAATTTTTATACAGTATGAGGATATATGCTGAGCTTTCAATTTGTCCTGTGGAAACCCAGAGCTCTCAATCTGCTTTGTCTCATTTCCTGCCAATAAAGTACTTATTTTATCAAGTTCTCTATTTCCACTTTAACCTTACTTTGTGGGCATACTCTTTCTGGTTTCTGACCAGTGGTGTTTAAGAATACTTACTGCACTTGTTAGGACCTGACATTAATTCTTTTACCTAGGGCTTCAAGCCTGTCTCTCAGAGACTTAGCCAGGCTTCAGAAAAGACAAATTTGGTCTACTTTTATGTCTCTTCTTTTTCTCCAAGTTGAATAATTAGTCTCTATCTTATTGATTCTTTGATGCCTGCCTACAGAATATTTCTAAAAGATTTCTTTTTAGTCCTACTGATGACTTGCAGTTATGAGTATATTCTCTCCACCTTTTCTTTTTCACAGGCACACAATATTTAGCAAATGCTTATTTGAGCTGACTCATCTTCCTATCCATAATATGGAAAAATCCTGTGTACTTTTTTTTTTACCAACAATCACAAATATGAGAATCATAAGAAGCTATGTCAGAGCGTGGATATGCTAGGGCATGACTCAAAATGTGGCTTAATGGGCCACAAAAAACAGAACATAGAGGTTAGTATCGGTTTTTATTTTAGCCTTTTGTAATACTACTTACTGTGCATTCTAGTACAATACATTCATGTTTGTGTTGCATATTTGATCTTAATTGTAAATATAATTAAGGGACTGAAATATATAACTTCTATATTTAAATAAACTCCTCCCAAATCAACAGAAAAATCTACTTAGAAAGAAGGAGGTAATCTGAAAACTTCTAAATACCTTCCAAACATTGAGCATTTACCAAAATGAAGAATTTTAGTGGATTTTTTACATAAATTCTTAGACTATACAAAAACATTGGTGTTCAGTTCAAATTCTTTATACAATGTATTTCTTGAGAAATGCTAGAAACAATGATTCTGGATAGAAAACATTTTTGGAGTCATGTTGAAGAGTAAAGGAAAATTGGTAATTAAAAAGAAATGGAAGTTCTGAGATTTTCTCATTATAACCTGAACTAAGCAATTTTTTAATACTGATTTGGAGTTGCTAAAGTGTGCAATATAGCAATATTGAGAAAAAAATCCCACTTAGAACAAAGTGCATTATTCACGTAATTTCAGATATATGACTTAAAATGAAAACTTTTTTTCTGAAATTGACATTCATGAGACATGACCAACAAAGACACTCCATTTTGATTAAAAACCTTGACTTTCACTGTTAAGGTTCTTTGTATCAATGGTTTTTAGTTTTGCCATTAAAATGTTTAACAATTTATTATGCTAATCAGTGTTCTTATAGTTGCAAGTGACAGACACATAAGAAAAAAGGGACAATGTTTGGGTTCAGTTGTTTTTTCTGACTCATCCTTCAAAGCTGCAGTATAACCCTGCTTGTTGCTGATCCTGGGAGGCAACTGGGATGAGGGCATGGAAATCTCCAAGATATTCTCATTCAATTTCTTATTCTCCACTGTTTCTAGAAACATTGGTTTTCTTCTTTGCAGACTGTATATAGACGTGACAAGTTGGAGCTCCAGACTCATGTCTAGTGTCACCTCAAAGCTGACACTGAAAGCTGCTTTCCTCGGTGTCACAATGAAAAATCTAACAGAAATGCTACTGGACACATTTTATACTCTGGGCCCAGCCTTTGTAGAGGGCATCCCTCATTCTTGCTAGTGTGTCCTGGGAGGAGGATGATACAACAGAAGCAATGTGCATTGTGACTTAGGGGTTTTTTTTGATTCCTCAATTAGTTAAATTAACTGTAGTACATGTGCATATATTTCTTTTGTTATTTATCTCTTGAATATTTTTATCTTCTGGTATAAATTTCAAAAAAGGGCAGAAGAACTTGGTATGTGTTTGGTCATTTTATTTTTAAAGTAACAACATGGTTATTCATCTTTAGTAGATGAAGAACTAGGGTGAAATTTCCACAGTAAAGCAGCTAGAACATGACTGAATTTGTGTCCCACATCTTAAACTCCAGCATGGGAAGCTCTTTGGTGATGGAATATCTGTCTGCTCCTGCGCCTTTCAGTCTCAGAAGAACTATTTAGACTTTGCTTGCTGCTTGATGTATTGTTCTAAGAGTTTCTACATCGCAACTATCAACTATAAAGCCGATTAATAATATGGATTCAATGACTCTACTTCAGATCTACTTGTAAAACAACTAGTATTCTGATAATCAGACAAGACTAGGGAACATGGCAGAAGAAATAGAGGACATTTGAAGTGAACTGGTGGATTAATTTTTCTTTGATGAGAAAGTTTGCTTATTTTTATTGGTGGAACAGAAAGGAGTTAAAGTGAAAAAAAGACAATGGGAATAGTTGCAAAGTAAGCTACAATAAAGGTTTATGGAAATAGGTGCATATACTTCAAAGAAATCAGGAGACCAAACCTGATTTTTCCAATACCTTCATAAATGATGTTTAGTTATTTTAAGCATTTTTCAAAGTAATTAACATATTCAGTTTTTAAAACTTTTATCAGTTGTCACATTAAAAAATATTATTTTATTCATGAAAATGTTCTTTAAATCTACCAAAATAATTACAATGAATACTACAAGAAATATTTCTGCTTATATTTCTTTACATATAATATCTGTATATATCTTTATCAAAATTCTCTGAGATTATTAATATTAGTATATTCTGCTTTAACAGATGAGAAAAATCAAACTCGGAAGGATTACATCATTGCTTAGGTTGACCACACACCAAGGTCAAGCACAGAATGTACTCATTATACTCCCACCTTTCACCAACAATATACTCCTCTATGATGGCCCAATAGCAACAGATAAACAGGCAGATTACAATTCAGTTTAACTTTTCATAAAATAAAAATGATAGTATATCTTAGGATGGTTGATAAGATGAAATATAAGGTCATGGTTGTTAGAACTTTAGAAAGTTTGAAGCTGTATGAAAATCAGGTGGTATAATGATAGCTTCAGGGATATGGAAATCCTTCCTTTCCACACAGTTTATCCCATCGCTACTTCTATGCATTTTTAATAGATTAAAAATGACTTTGCTTAAAATTACAAGAGTGGGAAATTAGACTATAATAAGTTTTATGGAAATAAGTGTATATTCTTCAAAGAAGCCAGGAGGCCAAACTGACTCTTGGCAGTACTTAAATGATGTATAACTACTAACTTTACTGTTAGAGGTTTTATATTTCGCTTTAGGGAAATAACACAGACTAGATCATCAGTTCATATGTAGTTTGATACAGAGGACAAGTTTCACTATTTTTTGCATCTGGATGAAATGAATTTTTCAACGATTTCCTCAAGTATGAAGAGTATATTTAGGAAACAATTCCTGCTTTCTATCTTCTAATTAATCATAAAATATATAGCATATGTGATTATAACAATTCCCTTACAATTTCTGGTCAGTCAGAATTGAGTAAGATGAAACAACAGTCAGAATAGTGGAAAATTCAATCCGAACTGAATATGTGGCCTGTTATAGTGTCTATACAAAGACTACAACTGTAGCAAATATTGAATAGAGAATGTAACTATTTCCATTCTGACTTTCATGCATGTCTAAGGTCATATTTGTTTAGTATCTGATGGTCCAGATGAGCCCTTCCAGAACCAGTTATGAGTTCATACAATTTTGTGGAAACCAACAACCTGACTTGAGATATAAAATAGATATAAGTTGGAAAAAGAGGAGTAGAGGGTGAGACATTTTATTAATTTGAAAATATCATAGAAGAAATTAGACAATTTGGAAAATATCCTTTATCTGCAGTGTGAAATGACAAGCATTTCCATATCTCTTGACTGGTTTCAACATGCATGTTCTCCTTGGTTAAAGAAACTTCCCACAAAGTAATTTTGGATACACTTTTTCTCAGTCTATAAGATTTAAAATTTATTTCTTAAAATACTCAAGAAGAATTTTTTTGGGGGAAAAGATACACAGTATTTCTCCTTTATCAGTAGTAGTTACATTTTTCATGGTTTCAGGTTTTTGTTACTTTTAGTTAACCTTGGCCTGAAAATACTAAATTCCAATTCCAGAAATAAGTAATTCACAAGTTTTAAGTCATGCACCAATCTGAAGAGTGTAGTGAAATCTCAGGCCATCATGTTCTACTTGCCAAAATCTCTTTTTCCAGCATATCTGATAGTCACTGTGTAATCAATTTGGTTATTGGATTAACTATCACTGTATCACAGTGTTTGTGTTCAAGTATAACGAGAGAGAGAGAGAGAAAGACAGAGAGATTTTTTTTTCATGTTTCCTCTTCCTTTTCCCCTTCCCCTTCCCCTTCTCCTTCTTCTTTTGCTAAATAACGAACCCAGAGCCTTGTGAAAGTTGAGCGTATATTCTACTACTGCACTGTATACTCCAAGCCCCACAAAATAATTTAGATTTTCTTGCATTGCTATGCTATAGAATATATATAAGGTAGGGACTACAACTCATTCATTTTTACACAATGTACAATGACTCTTAATATTTAGAAAATGATTGATAAACTTTAATGGAGGCATAAATGAATGGAAAGATGTATATCAAAGACGAATGAATGCTCTTTGGAATTACTTAACAGAAAACTTTGTATTGACTTTTAGGTTCACTGGGAGAGTGGTTATACATGAATTTTCCACTATGTCAGTCCTTAAGCTTTTAGATAACATTCAATATAGGTTTGTATTTTTTATACTATATTCATTTACCTTGAATAGGCACTATAATCAATCTATTATTTTCTTCTAAAAAACATATTATTTCTCCAATTAAACTTTTTCTATGCTGTGTCAAAGGAAGTCAGTCCTTTAAAATCATATTTTTATGATGAATACTTAAACAATGAAAGAGGGACAAAAACATTTAGTGGTAAACTTTATAATACAATGTTGAAATCTCTTGCCTTTGGAAGTATTTGCTTGAGATAATCTGAAAAAATATGGATAGAGTTATAATTATGAATACTTTTTTTAAAAATTAAATAAAATTTTAGCTGGCCTGGAAAGAGTGCAAATAAATCCATAGAGACCAAAATATCCAAAATGAAATCACTGCCTTAAGGATGTAAGCTATCTGATGTCATACTCTAAAACCCAGACACCTCAACCTTTGGTTAAATAGCCTAATGCAGTGACAAGACATAGTCTGAACCACTTAGAGTGAGTTTTCTGGCCAGAAACTGCATAAATCAGGGGTTCCAGAAAAGGTATGCTGAGTTCAATGTTAGATAAGCAGTAAACATGAAGAAGGGAAAATAAAACTACAAAGATGATCCTAAAGAAATATATAATTCTTGGCCATGACTCTCAGTGATAAAATAAAACTATTCCTTGAGATATTTAGCCACAACCTGGTCTTTCTGTAGGCCACAGTTTCAAAAGAGTCACAAGGAAAAAAAGGAAACATTGATAGAAATTTATAAACACTAGAGCTATGGGAAATTTTGTACATACTAATATTGTAATATCTTAAAGAGAGACTTCTGTGTAAAAAGAGATATCATAATTTATCAGGTGAAATATTAAAATAAAAAATACTACAACTTACAGAAGTGAAAAGTTTTTCAGCAGTTTTTTAAAAAGTTGCTGTGAGTAGCACATTCCAGTTTTTTCCTGTTTATGTTTTCAAGTCACTTGCATAAATGATCACATTTATACAAAACTTCCAGATCAATTGCCAAATTGGTCAGGCCATTTTGCATTTCCTTCAGCAATACAGGGGAGCTTAGTCACTACAAACATTTGCCATCAATTGTTATTAGTTCTAATTTTATTCATTATAGCTGAATGTATGATGTACACACATACTGTGCTTTAATCTCCATTTCTTTGATGACTAATGAAAGTGAAAATATTTTAAATGAGATTATCATTCATTTGTGTGTACACATTGGTGAAGTATCCATTTTTATTCGAGTTTACTCTTTTGTCATTCAGTTTTAGAAATCATTTATATATTCTTGAATGATGTTCTTTGTAAATTACAGATACTGTACATTTTCTAGACTACATTTATATGTTCGTATTATAAACAGTGTAAAATCTGTATTTTGACAAATATCTTTAATTTTTTTCATTTCTGTTTTCTATATCCCATTTATGAACTTTTAGCTGTCTCCAAGGTAAGCCCAAAGTTATGAAGTTAATGTATATATTAAGCAACAAGGTTTACAATTTAAGGTTTTGTGTTTAAGTGTTTGAATATATTAAGTGAACTGTTTGTGTATAGTGTGAAATATAGGTTAAATTTACACACACACACACACACACACACATGCATATGCACAATTTCACCTCAGTTTATTCCAAAAACATTCCTTTCTCCATTTAACTATGCCGATATCTTGTTGAAATACAATTGATTGCATGCTAGTTTTTTTTACTCTTGATGTCTTTATCTATGATTATGCCTATGCAAACACTACATTATTATGCCAGATATTAAAATGAGATAGTGTATGACCTTTTCTATTTTTTTCACCATATTTTTGGCAGAGATAGAACTTTGGTTTCCCATTTTTATACAAACAAAGACATAGGAAGTTTTTATTGTAATTACTGTACCTGTATATATTAATTCCTTGAGTATTAACCTTGATACAATTCTGGGTATTGCAAACCATGTACATTGTATGTTTCTCTTTTGGAGTTTTGGGATTTCTCTATTTCTTAATCAGTCTAGCTATGACTTTTATCAATTTTTTTTCATTCTTTACCCAATTCATTTGAATAATTTCTGCAGTTATGCTTTCCTATATTCTGTTTATTTTAGTTCTTTAACCCAGTCTTCTTTTCCTAACATTGAGAAGAAGGCACAGAGATTTCTCGCATACCACTAACCTCACAGCCACAGCTTCTCTCACTATCAACACACTAGAGTGTGTATCTGTTGCTATTTATTTACGTACCATTGAAAAAACCTCCTAAAGTCCAGAATTTACATGGGTTCACTGAATGTTGTACATTCTATGGTTTGGACAAATGTGTAATTATATATGTACATATTATGATGTCATAAAGAAAATTTCCACTCTTCTTAAAATCTTATATATTCAGGTCTATTCATCTCTCCCTACCCCAATTGGTAACAATCATTAAACATGTTTAAAAGTTAATAGTATTTTAATTGAAAACATAATTGTGTACATTTAGGAGATACAGTGTACTTTTTTGACATACATGTAAAATGTGAAATTATTAAATCTTGTTAATTAACATTTCCATCACCTTGCTTGAGTTCTTGTGTGGTGACTTGAAATTTATTTAGTTGTTTTAAAAAATGTGAAGTTCCTGTTGAGGACAGTCATCCTGCTGTACAGTAAATTCCAAAATTTATACTTCCAGTCTATTTGAAACACTGTACTCTTTGACTGAAATATTCTATTACCTTCAACCCCCAGAGCCTCTACTAACTGCCTTTCTACTCTCTTGTTCAACGGTTTTAGCTTCCATATATTAGTGAGGTCATGTGGCATTTTCTTTTTGTGCTTAATTTATTTCACTTACCTGTCCTTTTTTAAGGCTGAAAAAATTCCATTGTTTATATATTTCTGTTTTTTTATCCACTCATTTTCCAATGAACACTTGGATCAATTTAACATCTTGGCTATGATGAATAATGCTACAACGAACATGAGAACACATTTCCTGTGTCACCCCGATGAGTAGTGACGTTGAAGATTTTTTCATGTTTCTGTCAGTCATTGGTTTGTCTACTTTTGAGAAATGTCTGTTTTTAGTCCTTTGCCTATTTTAAAATCAAGTTATCTCTTCCTTGCTGGTGAGTTGTTTAAAGTTTCTTATATATTTCAAATGTTAACTCTTATCAAGTGTATGTTTTTCAAATATTTTCTCCTGTTCTGTAGGGTTTCTCTTCACTTTGCTGTTTCCTTTGCTGTGAGGAAACTTTTTAGTTTGCTGTGATTCCACTTTTCTATCTTTTCCTTTTTCCTTTTTTTTTTTTTTTGGTCTGTTTTGGGGACATATTCAAATAATTATTGCCCACTACCAATGTTTGGATCTTTTATCACATTTTCCTCTTGGATAAATACAGCTTTAGGTTTAGTATTTAAAATTTTAAAAGATTTTGAATTTGTTATATGCATTGTGTGAGACAAGAACCAATTTCATTCTTTGAGAGATGGATAACAGTGTTCTCACCATCACTTGGTGAATAAATTGTCTTTCCCTCCACTGTAAGTTGTTGGTACCTTTGTCAAAAATCAACTGACAATAAATATGCAAAATTATTCCTCAGATGTCTATATTCTGTTTTATTGTTT
>RJWM01028768.1:0-25245 GCA_004363535.1 Dasyprocta punctata | reverse complement strand
ACTATCCCACTTTTGGGCATTTTCCCAGAAGAACTGAAAATATCTTGCCACAGTGTTATATGTGCACCCATGTTTATAGCAACACAATTTGTAATAGCCAAATGTTGGAAACAACCCAAACGCCCATCAGCTGTGGAATAGATAAAAAGGATTTTTTTATACAATGGAGTACTACTCAGCAACAAAGAAGGATGGCATCAAGGTTTTTATAGGTAAATGGAGGAGACTTGAGACCATACTCATAAGTGAAATAAATCAGACTCACATGTGTAAATGTCATATTGTCTTCCTAGTACAAGAAACTGAAAGAATAAGTAAAATCCAAAATCTACAATAGATATTGTGAAAGGGTAAAAAACTTTTCAAAAGGGAAAACCAACTGGGATATGGGAAAGGAAAAAAGAAGAAAGGGACAAGGAAAAAGGTGCGAATTTGCTTATATATGCATAAAATAGCTAAAATGATTATACTACTAATTCTATTATTTTTTGGGAAAGAACAGCTAATATTCACACAATCAGATCAATTTTGAATGTCTATATCTGGTAATCTAAGCAACTCTTTTGAAGATAACAATATGCAATATTACAGTGATTGTTAAATTCCTATCATCTTGTTTTGAAAACCTATTTTGTTATTGTTTTGGGGTTTTTATTGTTCTTGTAGTTGTTGTTTGTATGTCTCTTCTTTTTTTCTCTTGAAAATAGAATTAAAAAAAGAAACATATACATTGAAAAGACATGCTTAATAAAATAAGCAAAGAGCAAAAAGACAAATACCACATTGCAATAATTGTATGTGGAATATGAAAAATTCTAACAGATAGGAGTAGAAAAGTGGCCAAATAAGCAGGGATGAGGGTAAATATGAAAGAAAAATTGGTGATCAAAGGGCACAAATTTCAGTTAGAGGAATCTGGAACACTGTCTAAATGGAAGCTACCTTTCAATGAAAGGACTCAATACAACAATGGAGAGATTATATCCCATAGATGGAAAGTGAGGAAAAACTCTGAAAACCAATAAAGAAGTTACCAGAAATCTAAAGAGCATGGAGAATTCAGAGAAATGTTAAGAAAGTTGCGATGGCTCCCTGTGGAGGGAACAGATAACTACAAGAGTAAGACAGATGCTGTAGTAAACTTCAATAATAAATACAGACCAGCAGTTCTAACCATAGGAGAGTTGAATCCATTGTTTACACAAACTTTAAATCTCGTTCAGATATTTGGCCTGAGAATGTCCTTCCTTCAATAACATACTTCACAGAGAAGAAATTCAATATATTGCCCAGGAATCTCTTGGAGGACTATAATCAGGGTCCTATTTTTAGGGACCTGTTCTCAGGAGCAAAAGACTCAAAGAAATTATACACTGGCATTGCTGTGAACTCCTTGTCACATTATGCTGGTATGAGATGACACCCAACACAGCAGTGATTGAAGAAATTGTCTGATTCAAGCCAGCCAGGAAGCATGCAGAGCAGGGTGTGTACCAGTGATGGGAAGTGAAGAACATAGCAGTTGCTGGTCCCGCTACGTGTGTCCAGGACAGAGGAGGGTTGTGTGGTGTTGCTAGGAAGCCAGGGAATTCTGTGTTGAGACAAAGGTGGCAAAGCACATAGTTCCTGTGCCCCTCACCTAACTAGCACAGTTTAGAGGTCTGAACGCTCCCTCCACACACTCTGAGGCATTCTGAGTATAAGCCAAGACTTGCACATCTGCCATGCACCAGCCACACAGACTGAAGTGTACAAATCCACAGGGTGAATATGCACCGCCTGCTCATTGGGGCCCATGTATTACTAAGGCTCTATGAAAAGGACTTGCTGCAAGTGGGGTGTCAGCAACACTCCTTAGTACATAGCCAAGGTCCACAAGAATAATGTTTGCCACCTACCTGGCATGGTCTGCAAAATGCCAAAGCTCTCCTGGTGAGAGGGCTTTCTAGGACCTCACCGTTTATCAGACCTCCAGGTACACAAGGTGGGGTTCGTGGGACTAAACTTGTGCCACATCCTTCATGTGACCAATGAGAAGACTTGCTGTGGTCTGGGAACTTGGAGCACTCACGGGGAATGTGAAGATGTTTGTGTGGTGACCATGTGCAGCCTACCTGACACAATGTCTCCCCTGCTTCATCACCACCAGTGGGAAGGCTCACAGACTGAGGGCCTCCATGCAAGTGAACGTTACAAAGGGAGAAGGCTCTCGGCTAGAAAATAATCCCTGTATGCTTTCATCTCTCTTTTTTCATCTATTGCGCTATTATTTTTAAAAATGTTATTATATTTTTCATTCATTTCTGCATATTTTTGTTTTTATTTCAGTGTAATTTAATAGAATTTCTTCTCCTCTGCTGTTTGTCTTTCCTTTTCTTGTGATCAGTTTTAATCGTATTGATAGTTTGTGTTTATTCTACAATATTTTTGACCAATTTTCTTCTTATGATACTGGTGTCATGATCTTTGTAGTTTCTAAAGGATTATTATGGTATTATAACTTTTAAATTGTTATTTTTATTAGTGCATATTTGCATGTCATAATTACACTTACTGTGTGGCTTTGCTACACGCATATAATACATTGTAATTCTTTTTTTGGTTCCTTCCCCTGCTCCTTTCATCTCTTGGTCCCCTTCTCATTTGCAAAACTGTATCTCCATTTTTTCCTTTCTCCTTCCTCCCTCCATCTCTTGTATTTCTTAAGATTTTTTTTTTTTTTTTAATACTGGGAGCTGAACTTAAGGCCTTGTGCCCCTGGCTCAGAGTTGGGGTTTTTTTTGGTTGTTTTTTTTTCCTTCAGTGTTATCATTGCTACTGTTGTTTGATTCTCTCCTCCTGCATGTAATTGGGGATCAAGTCACGGTGGGTAGGTGTGTTACTGTTGAGTTTTACTCATATCCATTTCACAAGAAATAGCACCCTATTCTATACATGACGCAGCTGTGCTTAAGCCATAGCAGATACTTCATTTTCATACAGAGAGATAAAAGCCCAACCAACAAAACAGTATCAAAGTGGCATAGCTAGGGAGAACCTGAAGTCCTAATCTGAGGTATATATACTCTGGGAATAACAAGGGAAAAATAATTTAGCTTTGACAAAGACCACACCTACAAGGGTCTTCAGCATGTGACCTTTAGATAGCCCATGGTTGATAAGCCACAGAGGTGAGATCCCCCTCACATTCTGCTGTGCAGCAACACATCTGCGTGAACAGGGAAAGGAACCATACTCATGAACGACCTAGAGAAATAGTGTTCACATCCAGATCCAGCAGAGTACACCTGATGTCAAAACGGCCGGTCATAGGAAATAAAAGCCATTGGAAAACTGCACTACTGAGTTAACTTCAATTTAATTTAAACATTTCTCAATAAACTGATAACCCAGAACACATCATCGAAAGAAAATGATTACTTAAAATGTCTCTGAGACAAAAGCAGAAGAAAATATCCATCCCAACAAATATATAAATCTCAGCAAAGAAATATAAGTAACTTTAGAAAAAGAAAACAAACAAACAAAGAAAAAAACTAAGGTGGCTCCTCTAAAAGTTCGTAACGTTGAGTAATGAATTCCAAAAGGTACTTAAATGGGTTAAATTCTGGAAAAATAATTCAAAAGAATGATATTGATAAGAATTAATTTAAACCTTGTTGTAGGATTTCAGAGACAGGAGAGATCAAATGGGAAACAAGAGCATTTTATTTTTGGATGTATACTGACTCAGCTGATAAGTCTAAAATGGCTGAATAAAGGATGAAGGTCAGATTCCAGCTTTTATACACTTGGTCAAGGGGGTTGTTTTTTGGCATGGAACTTGTAGGTGGGTAGAAGGAGAACAAAGACAGTTTGCCAAGTTGTGACACTTTTGTATCTTGCTGGCCCTCAAACTTAACAGACTGAGGGCCGGGAGTTTGGCTCAGTGGCTTAAGCGCCTGCTTAGTAGGCGCGAGGTTGTGACTTCAATTCCTGGTACCAACAAAAATAAATAAATAAGTAAATATACATAAAAGAATGTTATGAGAATAAGAGACTATAAAATTTCACTTACAGAGATAAAAGTTGCTGCTTCAATCCAAAAGATTTGAGAAAATTAAAAAAAAACATGTGGGATATGAAAGGGCATTTGAATACGAGGATGGAGATTCTGAAAAAGAAAAAATAGAATTTTGGAAAAGACACTGTCAAGACTCAAAAAAAATCAAATAGAAAGCCTCACCAATTGACTAGATTAAAGAGAAATAGAATTTCAGGGCTTAAAAATAAGTTTGAAGGATTGTCACATTAAGATCATAAGAACATGTAAGAAATTATGAGTGGAACGCATAATTCATGGAAGAATTCTGGCATATGATCAAAGGACAATTTTTGATTTTTTGTATAGTAGAGCACACTGTTGTACAGATTAATTGCATAGAAATTTTATTAAGTGAAATTGCAGATATTTTCCCAAATCTTAAGAAATATATGAGCATCCAAGTAGAGGAAACATTTTGACCCTCAAATAAACATATCTAGAAAAGAATTTCCATACATCATATTGTAGTTACAATCCCAAGTATACAGAATAAAGATAGAACATTGAAATCTGAAAGACAGAAGCACATGTCACTTACATAGGCAAATCCATCAGCATATCCATAAATTTCTCATCAAAAGTCCTCAAGGCCCAAGGGCATTCAATAATATATTTCACACTCTGGAAGAACATAACTGCCAAACTTTATTAATATATCTACCAATGTTATTCTCCAGAATTGAGGGAGAAGTCAAGATGCTCCAAGGTAAGTATAAATTAAATGTATTCATACCTACTTAATATGATACTGAGTGGGGAAAAATATTGAAAACATTTTCCCAAAAATCACAAATGAGACAAGGATGCTCACTCTACCCAATCTTTTTCAACAGAGTGTCTGAAATTTTAACCCAAGGAACTGGCAAGAGAAAGAAATAAAGGTTATGATTAGGCAAGGAAAAAGCCATGTCATTTTTATTTCCAGGCAGTATGATCCTTTACTTAGAACATTCTGAATACTTTACCAGAAGAATTTTAGATCTGATAAATTCGGCAAAGTATTATTGTAAAATCAACATACAAAAATCAGTAACTTTTATTTGAACACACGAATAATGACCCTGCTGTGAATAAAATTAAGAAATCAATCCTATTTATAATGCTCTCAAAAAATAGGAATAAATATAACCAAGGAGAAGGGAAATGTCTACAAGAAAAATCATGAAACACTGAAGGAAAACGCTGAAGTCAATAGGAAAGAAAAGGAACATGCATGCTTATATATTGTCAAAATTAACTATTTTGGTTTAACTAACTCACAATGTCTGTATATATCATAACAAAATCTGGAGTGTTAGATATGTACAGTACTTTGTTGACTAAAAATATAATAAATGCTTTAAAGTTGAAACACATTAAAGGAAAGGTTTTGTGTTTTTGTCAGGTATTGGGTGCATGCTAGACACATAAAAAGTGCTGCTTTCTTTTTTTGTAAACAAAAAAATGTGAAAGAGTGGAAGATAAAAAAATTCATATTTTGAGTACCAGTTTTATGAAAGTATAATAGATTAAATCAAATTGTAATATGCTACAAGAGAGAAAGGAAGGAGCTACATTCTCACAATCTTCTTCAGGAAGGTGTCACCAATTACCAGAAGACTTCCCATTAGACCCTGATTATAATTTCTGCCACCTCCTAATAGTGATGAGCTAGGGACTAAATCTTTAATATATGTGCTTTTGATGGACATTTAAAATCCAAACTATAGGACACTATTTTAGAAACTAAATGTTTTCTTACTTTTACCAACAACGTATATTGTGAAATAGTCACTACAATAAAGTTAATGTATATGGTATATCACATTGTTGACATTTTCTTTTTCCTTTTCTGTTTTTTTTTTTGAGATGTGTGTGTGTGTGTGCGTGTGTGTGTTGAGAACATTTTATATCTATATCTGAGTAAATTTCTATTATCATTCAGGGTTTTGTTTTTTGCTATCATTACTTGTACAGGTTTTAAAAGTTTTCCCCAACTTTATTGCAGTATAGCTGACCAATGTAATTGTGCAGACTTAAGATGTAAAGCATGGTTATTTACTATTTAAATTTATTATGAAATGATCACCAAAATAGTGTATGATATCCATACACTACAGTTTTTTTCCTTTCCAATATATTAATGACAATATTAGATTCTTGAACTTACTAATCTTATGCTTGAAATTGATGTCTTTGATCAATAATATAACTCCATTTTCCTTATTCATTAGACATTGTAAACCATCACTCTGCTGAAAGATTCAGAGTTTAGCTTTTGAAGAATTCACATATAGTAAAGTTATGGTATTTGACCCTGACTTATGTCACTAACCATAGTGTTCTCAAGATTGACAAGATACTCTTTATTCAGGAAGAATAATATTCCATTTTATATGTATATATAATAATATCTTCTTCACTTCATCCAATGAGGGA
The DNA here is from genome assembly GCA_004363535.1 of Dasyprocta punctata. NCBI lineage: Eukaryota > Metazoa > Chordata > Mammalia > Rodentia > Dasyproctidae > Dasyprocta > Dasyprocta punctata. The sequence continues at coordinate 18,743 of RJWM01028768.1, read as the reverse complement.
CAGTGTAAATTTTCCATGGTTTATTTGGGAGTATTCTGTGGACTGCTGTGAGCAATGCTACAAATATACAAGAGGAGAAATATCTCTTTGGGATAATGATTTTAGTTTTACATATGGAACCAACTCAAATCTCTAGATGATATGCTAGTACTAGCTTTAAAATATTAAGACCAGCCAGGAGTGGTGGCACACGCCTTTAATCCCAGCACTTAGGAGGCTGAGGTAGGAGGAGCGTTTTGAGTTCGAGGCCGGCTTGGGCCACAATGTGAGCGCAAGGCTGGCCTGAGCTACACAGTGCGACCCTGCCTCAAAAAACCAGGGCTGGGAGTTTGGCTCAGTGACTTAAGCTCCTGTCTGACAGGCACGAGGTTGTGAGTTCAATCCCTGGTGCTGCAAAAATAAATAAATAAATAAATAAAACAAAATAAGATATTAAAAACTTCTAGATTGTTTTCTATAATATTTATGGCAATTTAAATTTCCACTGGTAGTGTACAACTCATTTCTTTCTGTAGTTTTGCAAATATGTGATATATCTTTTGTTTTTTTACAACAATTATTTTAATAGCTGTGTGATCATAGTTCATTGTGGTTTTAATTTACATTTTCTTAAAGATAAGTTATATTAAACATTATTTATTGTGTCTATTTGATATTTGTATATTTTCTTCAGAAAAACGTCTACTCTGGTGCTTTGGCCAATTTTAATCAGGTTATGTTTGTTGGTTTAGTGTTTTGCTATGAATTCGCATGAATATACTATATATTTTGAATGTGAAGCCCTAGTCAAAATACATTGCGTGAAAATATTTATCTGATTGAATAATTTGGCTTTTTTTATGTTGTTGAATGCTGCTTTTACAATGAATAATATTTTAGTTTGGTGCAATCTCAGTATTTATTTTTTTGCTTGTTTGTTTTGTTTCTTTTGTGATCTTAGAAGAAATAATTGCCAAAATTGATGCTAGAAACACTTTTTCATTATGCTTTCTTCAGGTAGTTCTGCGGTTTCAAGGCTTGCATTTAAGTTTTAATCTATGTGATAAGGAATCAATTTTATGCTTTGGAGTATGATTTGTTTTCACAACACAACTGAAAGATAAGAGTACCCTATTTTTACTTTTATTATTTTCATCATTTTCAAATATACTTTATTTTATAGCTCTGAGTTCATGTTGAGATTCTTAGATGGGTCCCACTGATCTTCACCTCAGCTTTTTTATTAACAATAAACTACTTGGATGCTATTTCTGCTGCTATATTTGCAGCAGATATCTGCAGATATTGATTACTGATATTATATTACTATGATAATATAAAGTTAGAAAGTGCTATGATAACTTTTAGCATACATGCTGCCAAAGCTAACACTATGATGACCTTTAGTATGTGATCCTTAAGTGTTTTTAATGTATGAACTTTATTTTAGAGCAGTATATTCTTATTATAATAAATTTTGTGAGAATTTCCATAATAAAAACATAAATTCATCATATGCTTTTTCATTTATTTACTGAAATGATGGTACAGTTTTATCCTGCATCTGTTTTAAGTGACTATGAAATTTATGATTTTGCATATATTTAATCATTTTGCAACCCTGAGATAATTCCCACTTAATAATGGTGCATAACCTTTTAAATATGACGCTGAATTTAGTTTACTGAGTCGGTACTGGGTATCTTTGCGTCTATGTTTACTAGGAATACTGTCCTATAATTTTCTCTTTTTCTAATGACCATGTCTATATAACACTGACTTGTTTACTCCACTTTAACTGTTTTGGAAGAATTTGAAACCAAAAAGTCATTTTTAAGTGTTGGCAGAATTTACCAATGAGACCATGCATCCCTAGGATTGTATTTGTTAGGAATTTTTGTAATATCAACTCAATCTGCTAAGAAATATTGACTGATTCAGATTGTCCATTTCTTTGTGATTCAGTAATAGTAGGTTGTATGCTAGTACAAATTTTTTTGCTATATTTTAATAAAGTTTTTGGCTTTTAGTGGGTCATAATAGTATTTTAGGAGTATTTTATTTCTGAAACATCAGTATGTGTCTTTTCTATTATTTATAGTTAATTATTTTAGTTTTATGTTTTCCTTAGTCTAGCTAAATTCTCATACTAATCTTCTCCAAAATTGAATTATTGGTCTCAATCACCAGTTTTAATGCTTTCTATTAATTTGTTTTTTTAATTTTTCTTTTCTTTCTTTCTTTGGACATTGAGTTTATTTAGTTTTATTTTTTCAAGTTCCTTTTGGTGCTTAGTTAGGCTGTTAATTGCTTATGTTTTTCTTTCTTCATATAGAATTTGATTCCTTAAACTTCCTTTTTACAATTATTTAAAGCTTTCAGTATGTTTTGTTTCCAATTTCATAGGTAGACAGATAGATAGATAGATAGATAGATAGATAGATAGTCTGCCAAAAAATGTATACATCATGAAAAGAAAAACTTGTATACATACTTTAGCAATAAATTTATTGAGGCATCATGAGATTAATACAAGTTACTTTTGACCTCTACAATTGCAAGAGGTGCTCAAGGTGGAGGCCATTACTTCCAGGCATTTACTAGTATGTCGAACTGCTGAAATGTGTATACATTTTTTGGCAGTCTCTCTCTCTGTCTCTCTGTCTCTGTCTCTGCCTCTCTCTTTCTCTCTGTCTCCTTGCGCTGTAGAAAAAAGAATACAAAAAATTTCCCTAAACTACCTTTTGTGATAGAATAAATTCCCTCTTCATTTCAAAGAGATTACAGTTATGCTGGTTTTCTATGAACTCATACTTCATAAGATAAGGCTACAACTCCTTAGCAATCACTGCAGTGATTTCAAGTTACCCTGGTATATCTAGGTGTCCATTGAGACAAAGGTCCAAAAACTACACAACATAGAACAACACATGGTGTATAAAATTACTATCCTAGAAGATAGCTCATACATTTTAGAGGTGAAATGCACAGTGTCTTTTGGGGGGCAGGTCATGTGGATACTAATTAGATGACAAAAATGGAGTATAAATGTCAATTCATCCAGATTCATTATCATGAGTAACATTTTCTGACATCAGAGTTAATAACTCTGATATGATTGCAAAGGGGAAGTGTTATATACTGAACTTCTTTAGATTTACTGGTGTTACATATTTAATGAGTTTCAAATCTAGGGAATTTTCAAAAGGAAAACAAAACACTACAAAGTCCAAAAGATAGAAATATTTAAACATATAGTACATGAATAGTTGAATTTAATCATCATAGAGAATGTATTTCTGTTTGTCGTAACTTTCCTAATCTCACAAAGTAGACAACTTCCAGAGTTATTCTTTTCGATGCTTCAAAGTCAGTGATACATATGGCCAGTTGTGCACAGAATCTTGTCCCACTTTTTTTGAGGACTTTAATATTATAGTCTAACATTTACCTTTTTCAGTAAATATAAAAGTTATTATAGCTCTTTTCATCATGCCACTCTTTCTGGCACACACACACATGCACACACACTCGGAAGAAATAAACAGCCAAGATAAATGCAAAAAAAAAGTTGAAAGATTACCTTTTGGAATACCAATATATTATGAAGTTGATGTAGTTACAATAACATCTTATTAATTAAAGGTTTCAAAGATAGATCACAACAAACACATTGAAAGTTCAGAAATCACCTCTGAATACATGAATATGTGTTTTATGTTAAATGTATGTTAATAGGAAAGAGCAAAAGGACTGCAGTTTCAACCGTGCTACTAAAGAAATTGATGAACCATTGTACAAATCTCATAACCTAAAACTGATTTTAAACCATACATAAAATTTATGATGATAGATTGCAAATTTGTATATGATATATAAAATTTTAAACTGCTCAAATAAGACAAATGATTATCTTCATGACACTGAGGTAGGTTCACTATTAACACAACAAAAATTCACTAACCATAACACAAACTAATACTTTGACAAATTATATGACCATTTGTTTATTAACACAAACAACAGAAATGCAAGAACATGTTTCAAAGTCAATAAAGTAAAAACCACAAATTAGGAAAACATATTTTGACCAAAACACAAAAAACACATATAAAAATATAAAAATATTCATGGGTCAGTAGACAGTCATATAGAAAAATGAGAGCTTTAAATAACCATTTCACAATACAATTTTAAAGATATCTGGTAAGGCTATGACGTTTTAAAATTTTCTTAATACTAGTAAAATATAAATTAAAACATCCACAAGTTATCACAACACCAACCACAATTCTTAAAATTATAGTTCTAATAGTATAGAACAAATAGAGATGCAGGGTACCTATTGTTAGATTTCATTTATGCAAACTTTAAAAACAAGTAAAATAACTGATATTCTATGACAGCATTGTACTTACCTTTGAGCAGATAGAAATGCAATGTCTGTGAATGGAACATTAGTTTTTCAGAGATACTGTCAGTATTCTATTATTATGTCTAATGGTTAAAATTGTGTTCACATTATTACATTTCACCAAGCTCTGTACTTACAAGCTGAATAACTTTTCTTATATTTTAAGGAAACATTTCTTTTAAAATACTGTTATTATAACGTTAAATGTAAGTTGGTGATGGCCACAAATCAAGGTTGGCAACTTCCTGAAGCTGCTGATTTCAAGCAGGAGCCTAAAGTGGTATCTTTCTATGGTCTGTTGACAATTTGAGAACTTTCAGAGTATAATGGTCAATTCATTAGAAAGAAAAAACCCACCACCCCATGAGCTTGCCCCCATGGACCCTGGGGAAAAGAAGTCAAGCCCCTGGGATTCCACTGCCATGGGAGAGCATCCATAAGCAGCCATCCCTCACCTCTCTGCCACCCTGGGAACCTCAGATCAGAGGAACCCAGGTTCCTAGCCCAAGCCTCTGCACTGTGGGATGGGCAGCCAATCCAGGAAATATCCAGGACTCAGCAACCAGGTATTTCAGAGGAACACAGGAAAATGTCAAGATGAAGAAGCAGGGTGTAATCTCAGACCTCCAATCCAACCAGAACAAGTCCAGAGGACAGGCACAAAAGAAATTAGAAGTCACACACTTGCAATCTCTGAAATGATGGCAACTGAACTAAACAGACTACTTAGTACTTATTTGTTTAATTAACTTTGTATGCCTGTGTCTCACCCAGAGCAAGTCCAGGAGACATAGACATAGAGGAAGTTAGAAGCCACACACCTGACATTTCTGAGGTCATGACAAATGAAGTAAAGAAATAGCTTAGTGTTTGTGCTGTTTGCTCAGCTTTGCATACCTGTGTCTGGTGATCTGAGCATCTACCCAAAGGTTAGCAACGAGCAGTGCAGTAGCCATGATTGCTATCCTACTGTCTTGTTTTTGAAGTCCAATATCATTCCCATTGCTTTGTTTGGTTTTCTTGTTGTGTTTTATTCTCTGTAAAATAAAAAAATGTAAATTGGATCAAAAGTGAGTTGTCTTGAACTTTATTTTATCACTCACCAATAAAATATATAATATAATATGTGTGCTTTTGTTGAAAATGCATATTAATTAGTCAAAGAAAAGCATTAAAAATGCCAATTAGGTATAGAGTTTCAAAACCATCAGTGTAAAAAGTAATGAAGTAAACCCCAGCAATCTGATTCCCTTAAGTGTGCTTAAATGCATATAGGAGGATGTAATCTTAATAAAATGCCATAAAAATGTATGTTTTTGATAAAAAGACAAAAAAGAATATCATGAATTTGTTGAAACATTAAGTATCTATTGGTAAATAATGAAAAATTAAAAACACTAGCATGTGCCTTTATAGCAAATTGTGACACTGGAATTTAAACATCAAATTAAATATACTTAAATGGAGACATCATTGGGAACAAGGATTTTTTTTTTAAAAATATACAGGAAAAAAACGAACAAATATTCCATGAAGGAAGTGTATTCTTTTCAACAAATGAAATGTGAATGATTAGATATTCACATGTAAATGACTGGAAATAAGACACAGCTCTTGTCTCTTTATAAATATTAACCCAAAATAGATGTTAGAACTAAATTTAAAGGTTGAAATTATGAAATTCATAAGTGAAATACTAGGTAATCTTGGTTTTTGAGATATGGCTTTTGAGATGTGACACCAACAATGCTGTTCATTTAAAATGAATATTATTCAGTAATAACAGCAAATGTGCTACTGCAGCACAATAAGATATAGTTAATTTCTTTTCATTCTTTTTTAATTTTTTTTTGTACCGGGGATCAAACTCATAACCTCGCATCTGCCAGGCATGCAGTTATGACACTGAGCTAAATCCCCATCCCTATTTTTTGAGACAGGGTCTCATTATGCAGTACAGACCAACCTTGAACTCACTTTGTAGCCCAGGCTGGTCTTGAACTCACAGGGATTCTGCTGCCTCAGACACCCGAGTGCTGGGATTGAAGGTGTGTACCACCATGCCTGGCTAAGATATAGTTAATTTCACAAATGAATATTACTAAATGAAAGAAGCAATTCTGATAAGACTACATACTCCATAATTCCAACTCTATGGAATTCTGAAAAAGACAAAATTATGAAGACTGAAAACAATATCAGTGATTGTCAGAAGTTTAGGAAGAGAGAGACAGATAAATTCACACCACCAACAAGAATTTTAAGACACTCTTATGGTGGAAATATGTCATTATACATTTGTCAATAACCTGGAGTTTACAACTCAAAGAATGAGGTGTAAAGTTTAAACTTCTCTTAATAGTAATGCATTATTCTTAATTATAACAAATATATCACATTAATACATTTTCATAAGAAAAATTATGTGGAATGGGTAAAGAGGATGACAGACATTATGGACTTGCTGATCATCTTTTAAAAAATCTGACACTCCATTTACATAGTACATATTCTTTTAAATAAACAATTATTTAATTCTACTAAATTAACAATTATTTAAAGAGGAATGGTAGCCAAACCGAAAATACTGTGACTATATATTTTAAAAAATGGTATTTTAAGACAACAACATTATTAGAGACAGAAATATCCACTGCACAAAGGTAATATGTCAATTTTTAGGCAGTGATTCTTAACCTAATTACTTTCAAATGCATAAAATAAGTATTTTCACATTAAATACTGACTTTAAATATATGCCAAAGTGATATTTTCAAAAAACTTTAAAATTGCCTCAGACAACAGACAGAAACTAATATGGGGAAGAAGATTTATGAAGTATATAAATAAATGTGACTTATTGGAAATACATAGATTCAGTCACCCAGCAATTAAAGAAAATCTATGATTCATAAGTCCACATAGAACATTTCACAAAAGATTTATAAGACAATAAATAAGGTTCTATTATCTAGTATTATACAGATGGTATTCTAAGAGTAAAGACCAATTAAATTAGAAATTAAAAAAACAAAAAAAGAAAATAGAAGCAATCCATTTGTCTGGAGATTAATAAAGGCACTTATATTAAATGATGATTAAAGAAAAAGAGAATAATAGAACTGGGCATGACGTTGCATGCCTATAATCCCAACACATGGAATGCTGAGGCAGGAGGATCGCTGTGAGTACAAGACAGACCTGGGGTACATAGTGAATTCAAGCCCAGTCTGAACTGCATAGTGAGAACTGTCTCCAAAAACAAAAGCAAAAAAGAAAGAAAAAAAAGTAACAATAGAAACCTAAAAGTATTATCATAAGATACTAGACAGAATAAGTAATATTAGAATAGACATTAGAATTGAAATATGGAATAAATTAATGCTATTATAAAACAATTCTAAGAGCAATCATTTGCCTATAAAATTGTATACTTACAATTTCAATCTTCAGCATACAGACAAACAGTTTTCCCTGCACCACTTATTGCATAGAATTTCTTTCCTCCAACATATACTTTTGACATGTTGATCAAGGATTGAATAACTGAATGTGTCGGGAAGTTTCTGTATCTTTAGTTCATTTCCATTGATTCGTATATCTGTTTTTGTTCTAGTACCATGCCATTTTTATTAGTTCTGTTTTGTAGTGTAGGTTAAAGTCAGGAATTGCTGTGTGTCCTGCTTTACTCTTACTGTCCAATATTGCTTTTGCTATTCTGGTCCTCTTTTTGATGACCACTATTTGTGGGGTAAAATGGAATTACAGTGTTGTTTCAATTGCATTTCTCTAATGGCCAGTGGTGTGGCCATTTGTGCTTCTGAGAAAGTGTCTGCTTGTTTCGCTTGCCCAGTTTTTGATTGAGTCTTTTTTTGAGTGGGGTCTGGTTTTTAATTTATTATGTATCTACAATATTAGTCCTCTGAAGAACAACTGGCCAATTTTTATCCCAATTTGTAAGCTGTCTTTTCACTGTATTGTTTATTTGTTTTGCAGTTGAGAAGTGTTTTACTTTGATACAATTCCATTTATTGATTCATAGTACTATTTCCTGCCCAACCAGTGTTCTATTCAGAAATGGAACAACAATATAATGCAAAATAATTTATATTTAAGAATGATGAATAAAGTTATTTGGAAAACAAATCATAGGAAATGTGAACAATAGACATTTTGTGAGCATGATGCATGCTATTTAAAAAATTCTAGAAAATATAAATGTTTAAGATGAAATGTTTGACAGTTTCTCTTTAAAAATAAGAGCAATGTTTTTGTTTAACATTGTACTGTGGAAACTATCCATCCTCACAGATGAATAAGTTCTATAAGAACCAGAAAACCATAATGAAAACAGATAATAATCTCAGACTGTATAATAATAAATGCATTTATATTAATTTCTCAGATCAGTACACAAATCAATTGATCAATTAACCTTAAATTGTATTTATTTGTGATGATGTTGTCTAATTCCATCCACACATATACATTTGTATACATATAGACACATATGTATCAGTAAATTTTTATCTCTTTCACTAGATTTGGACAAAGGCTGACTCAGTACCTTTGCAGTTTTGAATCATACTGCAATGAGTAGAGGAGTACAGATATCTCATACCCATAGTGCTTTCAAATTTGGGGGGACAAATATTCAGAAATAATGAGATGTATGTTTTTACACTTTTGAAGAATCTCCATTTTGTGCAATGGATATACTAATTTGCGTTGTACTAAACTATAGACGAATTCTCTTTGTTCACATATTTGTCAACAGCTATATTTTAAACAAAACCATTATGATAGATATGATGTAATATTATATTGTGGTTTTAATTTTCTTTTCCTACAAGTGTAGTAGAAATTTTTTAAAATAGTGGCAAATTTTTTTATTTATTAAATGTAGGCAAAAAACAGAAGGATAAGGAGAAAATGGCTCTGGATAGTGAGTTTCAGCCAAGTGAAAAGGAAGGAAAAGATAAAAACAAAAAAACACCCTAAAGTGTAGGAAGTAGTACTATGAAGAGGCACCATAGTGAGTACTTAATGGCAAATATCCCCTTTTTATGTTTTCTATGCTGGTATCATGGCCAAATCATGTTATTAAAACATGCTTGAGTTCTCTCTCTCATGAATCCCGTGTGTAGGATTCCAAGAATTGTTTTGCATATGTGTCCCAGGATCTTGTCCCAGCTCCTTCCCCAGATTGTTTTAGATACACCCTATCTTCCGGTCTCATGTCCCTGAGAGACACATATGCTCATAATTCTTTATGGGGTACTGAGGGAATGGAGGCCTCCATCATTTTATGGCTATTCCCAGGTGTAAGGAGCTGTGGACTCCACATATTGGGAACTAGGTCCCCTCCGACTACGCTGGGATATTGTAATTCTAGAGACTTATAAGAGTAGTTATTTCTTACTAGCTTTAAATGAATTTTTAAAATTAAGTTCAATCAATGTTTTCTTGATTCCTTTTAGAATAATTTTTGTTAGCATATAGAAATGCTCTTGATACCTTGATTTGGATTTTGAATTTTGAAACTTTCCTGAATTTAATTATCAATTCGGTTTTTTGTGGATTCTTTGATTTTCTGTGTAAAATAAATCATATTATCTACACATAATGATAGCTTATTCTCTTCATATGTGACTTAAATGATTTTTTCTATTTCATATCATGAAGTTCTGGCTAGGACTTCCTTTACTCTATTGAATAGAAGTGGTAAAAGTGGGCATTCTTTTTTAACTCAAAGAAAAAGCTTGAGAAAAGCTTTGAAATTTTTCTCACTCAATTTGATGTTAGGTTTAGTTTATTGATATATGAAATTTATTGCATTAACAAACAAACCTTGTATATTTAAATTGCCAAGAGTTTTTAACCACAAAAAGATTATGGTATAGGCTTTTTTATGTATTCTGTTAATGTGGGCTCATAAATGTTGAAGCATGAAAGAATGAATTCCATTTGAGCATGGTGAACGACTCTTATTGTTGATTCTTTAGGGTATTATTCGCTTTCCTGTTGCCATTGGCTCTCCTGGAGGAACTTGTTGAGTTTCTTTCCAGATATGAACTTGGTTGTTTTCACCATTTGAGGAGCTCAGGACCTTGTTGTCTCTGAGAATGGCTGTGGTTCACTTAGGGGGAACTCTGTTACTCTCTTTTTGTTCTTGCTGCTTTTGCTGTTTTCTACCACCATGAACTGTTGCTCTCTGCCATGTGCCACTCTGCTTTAGAGCAAACTGACTATGGACTGAAACCTCCACAAACTGTGAGCTAGGTAAAACTTTTCTTCTTTAATTTTGGGCATTGGGTATTTTGTCTCAGCAATGAAAGAAAAGTAACCAACACAGAAATTGGTACCAATTGCTGTGGTTTTGCTTGGCCATGTGGCTTAAGAGCTTTGGGAATGAATCTGGAAAGGTTTTGAGAGCCTGATCAAAGAGGCAGGCCCTGTATGCTATAAACTATATTGGAGACTCTGGTCAGAGCTAGGAAAATTAGAGTACTGATGGAAATGCTGCCAGCTAAAATGGAACTCAGGAGGCTTCTATGGAGGACTGAAATGACTGCTGGATTCCTAGGCAGTGTATTGTGTTTTTGTTGAAAGTTGGTCTGCATTTTGCATGTGTTTAGAGATATTATCTGGGTGGCAGAAAAACTTCAGTTTAGTCTACTGTTGGGATGGTAGAATGGTTACTGTTGAGAGTTTTTGGTCAGATCTATGTTTAAAATTAAAACTGAAGAGACAGAAAGGGGATTTGAAGAATTTGGCCAAATAGAAAGCTCCACTGAAACTGTGGGTTACAAAGATGACACATAGGACACCATGGTGTTCAGAACAGACAATGGAAAAATGAACCGAAGTCCTTCACCTGAAGGGAAGAGTGTATTTCAACTGCAGATCTTATTTTTAGTCTTGCCATGCCCTGTTGAAACTTAATGGGAAGCAAGGACTGTGATTGTAGTGGTTTTTTAATTCTGATTTTAATGTGGTTTTTAGATATAAGATTGTAACCAGGTTAGTTAAACAAAGTATTGTGGTATTAACCTTGAATTTTGATCACGCTATGGATACTTTGCTTTTGGTGTGGGAATGAGTGCAATAAGAATTGTATATATGTAATTATTAATGTAAATCTGAATAGACAAAGACATGTTAACCTTTCATAAATCTGCTGCTGGAGGCTATGGTTTAAGGAAATGTGTATGGTTATCACATTGTGTATGGTGGATTATGTTGGATTGACAACTGGTGGTCAACTTCTAACAACCAGCTGAACTGAGTCAGTGTAGTGCTGGGTACAGTAGCCCACCTGATGATTGGTGCCAACATGAAAAAGGAGAACTGGAGAGGAAGAGGTGTTGTTGGCTGTTCTGGGTGTTGTTGGTTACTTTCTTTCCACTTGTTCACCTTCAGGAGTTTGCTGAGCTGCTTTCCTGACATAAACTTGACTGCTCTCATCATCAGAGGAGCTCAGGACATTTTGTCACTGTGTATGGCTGTAGTTCACTTTGGGAGAGCTCTGGACTTTACTTTGATTGGCTTTGGAGGGGAAGATGGTATGCTGTTCAACCTCCAGAATAACTTTGGTCATGCTGGCTTTCTGATATGAACCTGGCTATTCTCATAATTGGAGGAGCTCAGGACCTCCTTGGTTCTGAGGATGGCTGTGGTACTTTTCAGGAAAGCTCTGGCCCTTATGTTGAGTCTTGCTTCCTGGCTCAATTGCAGAACACTCAACCTACTGGCATGGATCCTTCATCCCACTGGCACATATTTTCTAGCTTTCACCACTGACCTTTGGGCCTTCCCAGACAGATCAATGAAACAGACTTACATGAGTCATTGTTGTGGGCTCTAGGTCCTCAGTGGGACTCATGCAGGATATTTCCTAGGAATCCAGGTCCTCAACTGAATTCTTTAGGGTCTTTAGTGTGTGGACAGATTTCCTGCATTTTTCGTGTTTGACTCTTTGGGTGAATATTTTGAAATAATTCCATAAATTATGTGTTCTTTGTTAAATTATTTTCCTTGCAAATCCCTGACTACAACACTGTTTTATCCAGTACTTTCAATATTTCTACAAGCTTTTTGGCATAATTCATTGCTATTCAACCTAGTTAGAATATGTTCTATATTTGCAACTGAATTTAGACTGATACTGCTTGAATTTGTCATATTTTTTTATACCTAGAAGACAGTCATTTCCCCATAAATCCCATAGGTGGCAGAACCAGAATTATAAGGCAAACCCTGACTGCAACAGAAGTCTAGATAAGTATCTTGCTATTATCCTTTTTATTGTATTACATGTTTGTACTACATGATGTTTATATTCATCTTCGAAGAGTTTATTAGAATTCCAGCCCCTTCATCCATCTCTCTTTGTATTTTCAAGCACCACACTGTCCCACTATGAGGCAATGTTGCAATAAAGCCAAAAACATTGAGGCCCACAAACCATGGCCTGATACCTCCACAACTGTGAGCCTAAATGAATCTTTCCTCTTTTCAAATTGGTCATCTCAGGTATTTTGTTGTCATAATATAAAGCTGATTGTATTAGTTACTTTTCTTGGACCATCCACTTTCCTAGCTTTTTCAAACTTCTGGGTTTTCCATTATATCCTTGGCTTCACCCTTACATCTTTACATATTGCCCTCTGAAGGTGGGGTAGAAGCTGCCTTAGCCTCAGAATTTGTGCATTTTCTTTGCACTTAAAACCAGTGCCATGTGGATGCTACCAAGGTCTACCGCCAGCTGGAGCAGAAGCCAGGCTTCCCTCTCGTGGGTTCACCTTGCTGTTGCGGCAGCCATGAATGGCAGCCCTGCAATACCACACTGCCTTGGAGCCAACTGAATATGGACTGAAACACCCAAGAACTGTAAGAAATGAACCTTTCCTTCCCTAATTTTGGGCACCAGGTCTTTTGTTTTAGCAATGAGAAAAATGTAACCAAGACACTGATTCACACAGAACACTTTATGCTAATAAATTTCTTCAGCTTTCATTCATTTTAGAAAATTGTATCTCTACTGTCAGAAAGAAATATTTGTTTATTAAATTATACTTAGCTAGAAACTACTGTTTTCAGCTCTCCAAATGCATCATTTCACTTTCTCCTTCCTGCAGAATTTCTGCTTAGAAATGTGCTGATACTCATATTGGGATCCATTTTTATGTTATTTCTTGCTGTTCTCTGAAGTTGTCTTATGTTTATTTTTGACATTTGACTCTTAGGTGTTTTGATTTCCTCCTTTTTGGATTGAATTTTGTATTGGTTGATCCTGCATCCCCCCAAGGACTTGTAATTTGGACAGGGTTGAGTCTGGCATTTGTGACTGGTTTGTTGTGTAGCACTGGGATTGGTGGTGTGAGTGCTGCACTCACTCAGGGGTGGAGCCGACATACAGGCTAAGGATGAGAGGAAGGCATGCTCTCTTGCTCTTGCCCACTCTCTTGCCCAGTTCACCTTGCTGTTTGGCAGCCACCATGAATGCCTGACCTGCCATGCCATGCTGCCTTGGAGCCAGCTGAGTATGGACGGAAACTCCCAAGAACTGTAAGAAATAAACCTTTCCTTCCTTAATTTGGGCATCAGGTATTCTGTCTCAGCAACAAGTGAAAAGTAACTAAGACAAATTTGAATGGAGATCCCTGTACTTCCTAGCCTTAGACCTTCTCATTTTCCCTCAGATTATGAAAGTTTTCTGGCATTTTTTACATAATACTTTCTGGATTTTTATTTATTTATTTTGACCCTGGGAACTGTGCTAGCCAACATTTGGTATTTGGTGGACATCCCAAATTCCTGCACACACTTTTCATTTTTTTCATTTTGATTTTCTGATTAGACCATTTCAAATATTCTGTCTTTGAACACACTTATACTTTCTGCAGTTTGATTGTGCCAGTTGTTAAAATTCTATTTCATATTTCTGTTTAGCCATTGAATTCCTGTTTGTAGGATTATTTTTTCTTATTTCAATCCTTCATCAAGCCTCTCGTACTCTTTGTGGATTGTTTTCCAAGTTTCATTTATATTTATTCATGTGTCTTTTTACTCTATGGGATTTCTTTTAATGTATGATTTTGAATATAATGTCATTTATATTTAAGGGATTCATAGCTGAAACGATGCTAATTTCTTTTGTGTGTGTCCTGATTACCTAAATCTTCATAACCCTTATTATTTTGTTGAGGTCTGTGCATGTGAGCATAGAGCCATCTTTGTAAGTTTTATATGTGTTCTCTTACATTGATTGACCCTCACTATACTTACAGTTTGAATCTAAAATGATTTTCAAGGAACCAAGTGTTTAAGGTCTTCAAAGGTATTGAAAGTTCAAAGAGATGGGGCTTAGTTTGAGATCTTTAGAGAATTGGAAGGGGAATGCACTCAAAGGACATTGTGGGAACCGAGCCTATTATCTCATTTGATTCACATCACAGTCATGAAGTGTGAGACTGCTCTATCACACGTTCCCTTCCACCAATAATCTACCTTGCAATAGGTCCCCAAAACAATAGGACTAACTAACCATGGACTAAAACTTTCAAGATGTAAGCCAAAATAAACATTTTATTGTTAGGATATTATGACAGGCACTTCATACAATGACTGAAAGCAGACTAATGCAATACTTTAATCTGTTCTTTGGTTTTTGATTGACAAATGGTTGGTAAAACTTGCTTCAGATTTTCTTTATGACTGAACTGTTTGCCTTTACACTGAGTAAGGATGGAGTAGCTTGCTGGGCTCAGCAATTACCATTGATCAGACTGAACACATGATATAATCCCTAACCATGCAATACCAATATCATCATTTTGCAGTTGAGATTTACAAGAGAAGTACAGTGTTGAGGTGGAGTTACTGCTTCAGATTGTTGGCTAGATGCTATGCTCCATATAACTGTATGGCTAAAGTTTTCCTCCCATGCAGGAGAGTCGGCATAGAGTGTTTTTGAAAATGAACCATCTGTTATTTTAAACACCTGAGTATGACAGTATTAGCCCTCTGTTTCACTGAAATATATAGTGATGTTTAAATCCCTCTGTGGTTGAAATCTAGGTATGACCTGACACTGATTCTAGAGGTTGGCCATTCAAGTCAGGTAAACTTCTAGCATATCTGTGAGTGAGCAGCCTGTCTTCATAGTTTGGGTATGCTGTTAGCTGGCTCTTCTGATTGGGCAGCACCATTGGTACGTACACAGAGTTACTATTAGATTTAAACACTGGTCATTGTGTGATTCTTGCTTTGTTTATACCTAAACACAGTGGCATAACTATGTCATTGCCTTCTGTATCCTTCAGGAAATAGGAATGAGATTCCTGAGAATTATGTCAGAATGCTAAAGGAAGCTGTAGATTTGCTTGTGTTTCTCTTTTCCAGAGTAGAAAGAACGAAAACTAAAGAATCCATGTGTCCATGTGGGCAATACTACTCTGCCAATTTTGATGATGGGGAAGTCTACAGCAGGGTTAGAGTGAGACCATTTTTCTTACCCTTTCAATGCTTTTGTTTTTGTTTTTTGTTTTTCTTTTTTTAGTTCTATGATCTACGTTGGTATCAGATTGATTTTCTGGTTTGGAGGTTTTCATGAAGATGATTTTATGCATGAATAGTTGCCATACTTAAAATTTCTGGGGGTTTTAGTGAATGCTGAATCCCGTATTCAGTCTTTCAGGAGTCACTCGTCTATATAGCATTCCTATAAGACAAGTATAGTGGAAGTGTTTTTAAAGATTGCTGAAGTCAAAATCATGAAAAATATATCTGAATTATTTGAAATATTTGAATTGAAAAAATACTGCTAATTAACAAATTTTAAACAGAATGAGAAAATAATCCACATGCTGAGAGAAGATATTTGTATCATATAAAACTAACATTAGTCTAGTATTTAAGGTTTATTTTTAGAAAATAGTAAGTCAAAGGATATGAAAGATATGAATGGAAAAATGTAGTAAATAATACGATCAGGCATTTTATGTAGAAAACCAGGGTAACTACCAGAAAAAATATTTCAACTGTATTGGTAAATTATGAAGCCACAATTTGTATCACAATTAGATAACTTTATATGACCAGTAGATTTGTTAAAATTTATTGCCGATAATGATAAATACTAGTGACGGCATGGGTCATCCTTTGTGCATTGCTAGTGGAAATGTTAATTTGATACTGTCACATTTTAATATATGATAGTCCGTACTATATTCCATCAAGTCCATGCCTATTTCTACAGTCTTAGGAAAATGTCACACTTGCCCCAAGGTAGATAGATAATGTTTATGTAGTATGTATTGGCAACTCATGAAACAAATATTGTTTATTAATGGTTGAATAAATTAATAACAGATATTGGTAAAACAGGGGACTATCTACTCACAGTTATGATTTTATATAATATGCCGTTTCAAATTGTAAGTCAAAAAGTAGCATGGAAATAATAATTCCAAATAGTAATTCTAAATTCAGATAGGTCAATGAATGTATTGCACAATGATAAAATATCACATTATTTTCAAGGCACTATAGAAAGTATTACATTAAGAAATGTAAATTTCAATTGTACTTGTTCTCTGTTCTCTGTTAGAAAAATAAGATGGGACAAATGTTGATTTAAGATTGTTTGTAGTGTTGTTTTAATTATAACATTTCTTTCATATGTTCCTTTTTGTTTTTGAAGATATACTTCATAACTTATAAATATGACACATGATCAAAACATAAAGTGAATATTTACATTTATAGTCACTGAAGTAAAAGACACATTAATCTCCCCTCAAAATATTCCTCCTCCCATTGTTCTTGCCAGTTTCTGAAGAAATCTCAGAAGTCTTCTTTCTAAGTACCTTTATGAAGCATGATTTTAAAAATACAGTAACATTCTATTAGTTCATGGAAAGGGACAGTTAGCGCTCATATTGTTTGATCAATTTTACATGCCTATATCTGGTAACCTGAGAAACTGTTTTGACCATAGCAATATGCAGTATAACAACCATTGTTAAATTCCTATCATCTTGTTTTGGAATCCTACATCACTGGTTTTTGTTGTTGTTATCAGGTATTTTGTTTGATGGTTTGGTTGTTTGTTTTGTGATTTTTCTGTTTTTTCTTTAAAAAAATACAGTAAATGATATTGTCATATGCCATTCAATGAAAAGATAGACTTGTAAAACCCTAAGGTTATCCTTATTCGCATTTTTAGTACTTTCAAGTGAATTTTTCATTCAATTTATGAACAAAGAGTTCAATTCTTTGTTAATAGGTTAAGTCTGGCAGCATTTGCATGACGTTTCACAGTTGTTTGGTTTTGTACAAGTCATTTTTATTTTTATTTTGACCCTAAGTAGATTATAATAGATATAATTATATGTGTATGTATAGTTAAATGTGTATATATGATGAAGATAATATCCTGTTGTAGCACTGAATTCTACTAGATAATGTACTAAAATATCTACTTTAGCAATTTATAGGCTATGAATAAATTACAATTTTCCCTTTTTTTCTTTTCACAAATCTCTAGCAACTATCATGACTTTAATTGCATTAATGTTGTATTCATAATGCTAAAACTTATGCATCACATTTTTATAAAGATTTTTGATCTGATGTTATATTTCCTGTATACCTTTATATACTATTCTGTTTGCAGCAGCTAAATAACTTTCTGAATGATTATATGAGTATGTTCATTTACCTTCTGGTCTAAAAAGGGGATGAAAAAAGAACCCAATAATTTCTTTGCTTGTAGAAGGATGACACAATCTTATAAAGGTTGATTGAAGCATTTGATTTAAGAAAATTACTTTCCCAACAGTAAAAGGTGTTTATATAACAACTTGGCTATTAAATACCAAGCATGATAATTTCTTCTCTCTACCAGCTGTTCACATTTAATATTTGCATAATGGCATGAATAGTTTCTATAGTTATTGGTTTTCATTTTCAGTTCTATTCCACATGGACACACTTTTATCAAATATAATCACTTTCTTCATGAGTTTTCTGTTAGTTCTAATTTACTTTTCTTTTCTGGTTATACGATAATGAAGACATGAAGTTTTCCTTACAAGGTAAATCTGTTGGGTATTTTAAAATCATATAAAGTTTCATCCTATTGATACATAAATTGAAGATGACTCAAAATCTAATAATTATTCAGTATAGAACAAAATAGTTTATATTTTATGGTTATTAGGTGTTCATATCTTTAATAGTTTGTTGAACAGTTCATTTCCTTTGAAATGGCAACCAAATTACTTGTTATCCCTGAAGAAATATTCATCATTCACTTTCTTATCTATTTACTTGTACTATACAT
>RJWM01028767.1:0-25249 GCA_004363535.1 Dasyprocta punctata | reverse complement strand
GTACATATCAGTTATATCAATCAATGTAAATGGTCTCAACTCACCAATAAAAAGAAACAGACTAGCAGAGTGGGTTAAGAAACAAAACCCAACAATATGCTGTGTACAAGAAACACATTTCACTCAAAAGGAAATTCACAGACTAAAAATCAAAGGCTAGAAAACAATACTCCATGCAACAGGAACCCAGAAAAAAGCAGGGGTAGTTATTAGGTTTGTAGACAATGCAAACTTCAAACCGAGAATGATCAAAAGAGATAAAGAAGTTCACTATATACTTGTCAGGGGAAAACTTCAAGAGGAAGAGATTACAATCATAAATATATATGCACCGAATATGGGAGCACCCAACTATGTAAGAAAATTCTTAATAGACATGAAAAACCAAATAAACAATAATACAATTATAACAGGGGACCTTAACACCCCATTGTCACAGAGAGACAGATCAACCAAACAAAAAATCAGCAAAGAAATAGCAGAACTGAATCAAACCTGTGAACAAATGGACCTAGTAGATGTATACTGAGTATTCCACCCATCAACATCAGAATACACATTCTTCTCAGCTGCACATGGGTCATTCTCTAAAATAGATCATATAGTATCCCACAGAATATGCTTAAGTAAATGCAAAGGAACTGAAATAATTCCATGCATATTATCTGACCATAGCACAGTAAAATTGGAAATGAATGACAAAAAAACCTACAATAGCTGCATAAACACATGGAAATTAAATAATACTCTCCTATGTAACCAATGGGTCACAGAAGAAGTTAAAGAAGAAATTAAACAATATCTACAATTGAATGAAAATGCAAATACAAATTACGGAACCTGTGGGATACAGTGAAAGCAGTCCTCAGAGGGAAATTTACAGCACTAAACTCTCATATCAGAAAAATGGAAAGAACACACATAAACAACCTAATGCTGCACCTCAAACTTCGAGAAAAAGAAGAGTAAGTCAAGTTCAAAGCCCAAAGAAGGGAGGAAATTATTAAGATTAAAGCAGAAAGTAATGCAATTGAAACTAAGAAAACAATACAAAGAATTAAAGAATCAAAGAGTTGGTTCTTTGAAAGAGTAAATAAAATTGATAAACCCCTAGCCAACCTTATCAAGAAGAGGAAAGAAAAAACTCAGATTCATGCAATAAGAAATGAAAAGGTTGAAATCACTACAGACCCTGTGGAAATACAGAAGATCATCAACACCTACTTCGAAAACCTTTACTCACACAGATTCGATAACACAGAAGAAATGGACAGATTCCTAAAAACCTATGAATTACCAAAGCTGAATCAAGAAGATGTAAAGCTGCTGAATAACCCAATTTCAGCTAATGGAATTGAAAATGTAATTAGGACCCTACCAACAAAGAAAAGCCCGGGCCCTGATGGATTCACTGCTGAATTCTACAAGAAATTTAGGGAAGACTTAATGCCAACACTCCTCAAACTTTTCAATGAAATTGAAAGGGAAGCAAGTCTCTCTAACTCATTCCTGGAAACAAGTATTACCCTAATACCAAAACCAGAGAAAGACCCAACCAAAAAAGAAAATTGCAGGTCAATCTCCCTAATGAACATAGACGCAAAAATCCTCAATAAAATGCTGGCAAATAGAATACAGAAAGTTATCAGAAAGATTATACATCATGATCAAGTGGGATTCATCCGTGGAATTCAGGGATTGTTCAACATATGCAAGTCAATAAATGTAATATACCCCATCAACAGAACCAAAGACAAAAATCACATTATTACCTCAATAGATGCAGAAAAGGCTTTTGTTAAAGTCCAACACTGATTCATGACAAATAAAACTCCTACAGAAAATTAGAATAGATGGTCTCTACCTCAAACTGATAAAAGCCCTCTATGACAAACCAACAGCCAACATTATACTAAATGGACAAAATCTGAAAGCTTTCCATCTAAAATCAGGAACAAGACAAGGATGTCCACTATCACCACTCCTATTCAATATAGTTCTGGAAATGTTAGCCAGAGCAATTAGGCAAAAGAGAGGAATAAAAGGAATAAGTATATGAAAGAAAGAAGTTAAATTATCAGTATTTGCAGATGACATGATACTCTACATAGAAAATCCCAAAACCTCTATCAAAAGACTACTAGAGTTAATAAAAAAAATTAAGCAGTGTAGCTGGATACAAAATCAACACTCAAAGATCAATAGCATTCCTGTACACAAACAACAAACTCACTGAGAGAGAAATTATGAAAATAACACCTTTCACAGTAGCATCCAAAAAAATCAAATACTTAGGAATCAATCTAACAAAGGATGTAAAAGATCTATACATTGAAAATTATAATACTCTAAAAAAGGAGATTGAAGAGGATATCAAAAAATGGAGATATATCCCTTGCTCTTGGATAGGAAGAACCAACATTGTGAAAATGGCCATATTCCCAAAATTGTTATACAGATTTAATGCAATCCTTATCAAACTACCATTAACATACCTCACAGATCTAGAGAAAACATCCCTAAAACTCATTTGGAAACAGAATAGCAAAGGCAATCCTGGGCAACAAAGGCAAGGCAAGAGGCATCACAATCCCTTACTTGAAATTATACTACAAAACTACTGTGATAAAATCAGCATGTTACTGGCAAAAAAGACCAGACCTGAGACGAGTAAAACAGATTAGGAGGTAGACACACAACTGCAAAGATACTCAGCCACCTTATGTTTGACAAAGGGACCAGGCATGTTCACTGGAAGACAGATAGCCTCTTTAATAAGTGGTACTGGAAAAAATTGACTTTCCACATGCCAAAGACTAAAACTAAACCCATCTCTATCACCACTCATTAAACTAAAGTCAAAATGAATCAAAGATCTAAATATTAAGATAGAACCACTAAATCTACTGGAAGACAAGGTAGGTAGAAATCTTAAAGACTTAGGGGAAAGCAAAGAGTTTATGAACAAAACACAAACCCCACAGGAAGTGCTTCAAAGAATCAACAACTCACCTTACTAAAAGAACCTCACGTTACTAAAAAGTTTTTGCATTTAAAAAGAAATCACCAACAGAGTGAAAAGAAAACCCACAGAACGGGGAAAAATTTTAGCCAACTGTCCTTCAGCCAAAGAATTTAGATCTAGAATGTATAAAGAATTGAAAAACATCAGGCCTCCTAAATTCAAAAACCGAACCAAAAAATGGGCACCTGAGATGAACATGCTCATCATCACTGTTCATTCGAGAAATGCAAATTAAAATAACACTGATATTCCATCTTACTCCAGAAAGAATGGCTGCCATCAAGAAATCAACCAATAACAAATGTTGGCAGGGCTGTGAAGGAAGAGGAACTCTTCTCCACCGTTGGTGGGTGTGTAGACCAATACAAACACTGTGAAAATCCATGTGGTGATTCCTCAAAAAACTACGATTGGAGGTCTCATTCCATCCAGCTATTTCCATTCTCAGTATTTTCTCAGAAGAACTGAAAACATTATGCCACAGCAATATATGTGTACCCATGTTTATAGCTGTACAAATTGTAACAGCTAAATTTTGGAAACAACCCAAATGCCCATCAACTGCAGAATGGATACAAAAGATGTGGTATTTTTATACAATGGAGTACTACTCAGTTATAAAGGATCACATCAAGGATTTTATAGGTAAATGGATGCAACTTGAGACCATAGTCATAAGTGAAATAAATCAAACTCACATGTATAAATATCATATTGTCTCCCTAGTGTAAAAAATCTGAAACAGCAATAAGATTTAAACTGTACTATAGAGATTATGAAAATGAAAGGGAAAGAAAGTGCTCAAAGGAAAGAACAACTGGGATAGAGGGAAGAAGAAAAAAAGAAGGGAAAAGATTATATACATATAGGTATACTGTATATGTGTGTAGGTATATTTATACAAGATAGATAAGTATACTACTAATCTCTGTAAGTTCATCAAGAAGAACAGTTTGTGCTTTCATTGTTTGATTATTTGGTAATTTTTTTCATGCCTAAATTTTGTAACCTTTACAACTACTTCTAGTATAACGATATGCAATATATTAACTAGCATTAATTTCCTACTATTTTTAGAAATTATCTATCATTTCTATCTTTTTTGTTTTGTTTTGTTTAAAAAAATATTTTAAAAACGAAAGTAGCTCAGTGAGG
The DNA here is from genome assembly GCA_004363535.1 of Dasyprocta punctata. Taxonomy (NCBI): domain Eukaryota; kingdom Metazoa; phylum Chordata; class Mammalia; order Rodentia; family Dasyproctidae; genus Dasyprocta; species Dasyprocta punctata. Next base: position 21,069 of record RJWM01028767.1, on the reverse strand, counting down.
AGGCCCTGGTTACAATCCCCAGCCCTGGGGGAAAAAAGGCATCTGAAAAAGATCTAATTACTGTAAAACAAATTACTTCAGGTTAATATTCAACATCTGTTCTCCCTCTGTCTAGTTGTCTCTATTTTCTGGCTTCATAGCTACTAATTTTTTAAGGAGTAGAAATGATACGTTAAAACAGAAATAAAATCCTATAAGGAACTGTGTAAAATATTTAAAGCCAGAGGAGGAGGAACAAGAGATGGAAAAGACACAAAGAACAAATATAATGAATATATGCATTTAATAAAACAGTAAATTTTGCTTCAACTATACCACAATTACTTTAAATGTGGACACCAGATAAAAGAAAGTGAGCATGAGATTGTATTTTAAAAAATAAAGAACCATGTCCACACTACCTAGAAGAAATCCACTCAATATACTAACACAAGTAGGTTAAAAGTTTAGACAAAGATATACCAATTAACAGTAAACAAAAGATCAGTTATATTAATTTCATACAAAGTTGATTTTAGGATAGGAAAGACCAGCAGAGATAACAAGGGCCATTATGGCACTATAAAGCCCTAGCACCCCAGGAAGACACAATAATCCTGACACAGTAGGCATCTAACAGTAAAGCATCAAAATATGTGAAGCAAGAATTGAGAGACTCCAAAACTGGAATTAAACAAATCCACTGTATGACTGATGACTTCAATATTCCTGTCAATAACTGATGATGAAGGGGTAGAAAATCAGTAAACATACAGAAGAGCTTAACAATACTGTCAATCAACTTGATTTAATTGCTATTTACACAATAATCCATTCAATACCAGCAGAATACATGTTTTGTTCTTGAGCACACATGGAGCATTTATGACAACCACACTTAGGCCACAAGACTCACTTTAACAAATTGGAAAGAAGGATTATCATACAAAGTATGTTCTTGGAGGGCACAGGCTCACAATTCTGAATCCATCATCCATGTGCACTGGGACTGAACAAGTAAATAAAAGGGTGGTGAATGGTAGATGGTGGGAACCAGGTTTATTCAGAGGATACAGAAACAAGAGAGGGAAACTAAAATGATACTTGGTAATGTAGTAGAGTCAGAAACATCAGTATAATTGCATGTTCAGTCTAATATGAGTCATGCTGATGGATACAAATATAAGTGCCATAGCCAGTGTATCTAGGAGTCAGTGTACTTGCATGTATTTCTTCACTCTTTCTACTAAGACAGCTAAGAAGCAATGTCTCCCTGTAGTGAGTACTAGCCCCCAGATTTTTGTTTTCTTACCCCATTCTCCTATAAAAGGAATCAGGTTCTTCAGAGGGAAATGATTCTATGGCTGGGAAAAGAATAACCAAGATGAGCTCAGAGCACCTTTTAACAGTGCAAATTAAGAAAGTGCCAAAATACACATACATGCATGCATGCACATGCATGTGCGCATGTGCACACACGCACACATACACACACACAAATGAGGATTTGTCGAAGGAAAACCAGAAGTGAGGTCTGGGTCAAAACTGGAACAATCTGAGCACCAACTAAATAATGTGATTCTGAGTACAGCCCAAAGAATGTGAACACTGCTCAGTGATTTGCTGCTAGAATACAATGTAGAAAGGGTTATAAAGTATCTTTTCAGTGAATAAAGTTGGCAAACAAGACCTCACCCAGCCTTCAAGATCAACAGTGGAAGTTAAGTGGATAGCACCTGACCTTGAAATGAGGCATGGAGAAAGGCAACTCACCTCTGGAGTTTCCCCCCAGAACCCCACAGCCCCAGCATAACTACAGGGAAGACAGTAGGCCAACCCAAGTTGAGGGTCGTCCTGTAAAATCTTGGCCCACTACTTCTAGAAACTGTCAGAATCATCAAAAGTCTGAGAAAATACCACAGCCCAGGAAAGACTAAGTAGACACAACAACTAAATGTAACGTGGTATCCTAGAGGATATGTTAGAACAGAAAAAAGGACGTGAAGAAAAGCTAAGGAAATTTGAATAAAAGATGAAGTTTAATTTAGTTTTGGTTTGGTTTGATTTTTTGATACTGAATCTCCCTCTGTAGTCCGTGCTGACCACAAATTTATGGACCCCCTGCTTCTGCCTTCTAAATGCTAAGATTATAGGCATGCACCACCACACTAGCTTGGAATTTGGTTATTAATGATGAATCAGTTCTGGTTACTTAAGACAAATATAGCAATGCAAGATACTAACAGCACAGGAATCTGGGTGGAGAGTATATCCAGGCTCTCGCTTCTGTATTTAATGTGAATTATTTAGAAACTTTTTGAACACTTTTTAAGTTTCTTTTATTATTTATTTATTTATTTTTCACGGTACTGAGGCTCAAACTCACAACCTTGTGCCTGCCCAGCAGGTGCGTAAGCCACTGAGCCAAACTCCCGCCCTATTTTTTTCAGGCAGGTCACATTATGTAGTTCAGGCCAGCCTTGCTCACGTTGTAGCCCAAGCCAGTCTCGAACTCACGATGCTCCTCCTACCTCAGCCTCCTGAGTGCTGGGGTTAAAGGCATGAATGACTTTTATAAAGATTGGTACTTTTTTTTTTTTTTTGGTACTGGGGATCAAACTTACAACCTCACGCCTGCCAGGCAGGCGTTTGTGCCACTGAGCTAAATCCCCAGCCTTATTTGTTGAGACAGGGTCTCACTATGCAATTCAGGCTGGCCTTGAACTCACTTTGTATCCTGGAACTCACAGTGATCCTCCTGTCTCAGCCTCCGGAGTGCTGGGATTATAGGCGTGCACCACCACACCCGGCTAGGATTAGTACTTTGTATCAGTCCTCATGACATGTACGTTGTCATCACTAATCTTTGAATCTTGCTGTATTGTTACCTAAATTGGTGCAGATATTGATGAAAGTCTCTAATAGATAATGATAACACTCTTAGTCTCATGTTTTTCTTGCAGCTTGAAAGTTCTTAAAAGAAAAAGAAATGTTAAACGCCTGCTGCTACCACCCTTTTAAATTGCTATCTTTTAAACTGGGCATGGTGGCGCACACCTTAAATCCCAGCACTCAGGAGGCTGAGGTAGGAGTGTTGTGAGTTTGTGTCCGGCTTGGGCTACAATGCAAGCGCAAGGCTGGCCTGAGCTACACAGCGCGAACTTGTCTCAAAAAATAGGGCTGGGGATTTAGCTCAGTGGCGTAAGCACCTGCCTGGCCGGTGTGAGGTTGTGAGTTTGATTCCCAAACCCCGTTACCACAAAAAAAAAAAAAAAAAAAAAAAAAAAAAAAAAAAAAAATGGTATCTTTTGAAAAGCACCAGTATGTGTTTTAGATTGATTTCCCTGTCTTAGGGAAATGACAGCCAGTAGCCTCAATCCTGATGGTATTAAACAAAACAAATAAAACATGTATAACAGTTGTATCTTGAAACACAGGTGTTCAACAGGTAGCAGGTTATGTGACTCACCCCCATGAGTTGTTAGTGTCACAAATTTTATGATTGTCTCCAGCAACTGTTTCTGTACTATTTGCACTTATCATTTATTCAACCCTAATTGGCCTCTCCTTTTCTCATGGAGGCATTCATATTCAAAGTGGTGATTTCTTCCTGCAGATGCATAGGGAGAGCCTCAAGTTTGATGGCGTTTAGTGGTGACTTAGCCATATGTACTGTGTTGGAATTTATGCTGGCAGTTTGAGCACTTGTGCTAGCACTCTGTGTGCGTGCAAACTCAGTGTGACTTGTTGTCCCATACCACTTTGATTTTATGGAGAATTAATCCCATCTATTAAGCAAAGGCTACTAAGTTAATCATATTTTCTATGCAGAAATTAAAATTTTATTTTTAGCCATTAGCTAAGGAAGTTGTCTAGTAGGTACTTAGCTACTTAAAAACAAAGCAAAACCAAAATTATTCCTCATTAGACAACTGGAGTTTTTGCTGGTTTTGTAACCTAAAATGGATAGACTGTTGAATATTCCACATTCAAAAGTTTTGTAGGGGATTGAGAAATTTGGTGGGTAATGAGAAAGTTTGGTGGGTAATGAGAAATCCTCAATGTTTATTTTAAAATAAATAAAATAAATTCTTGATTTTAAAGAAAAGACTATATGTAGGCTCTATGTACCTTTTTGTGAACAGTTTTTGCAACCTTTTTATAAATCTGAAACTTTTGAAATAAAAAAGTTTGTTTAAATTTGTACATGGAAATATACTTATTTCATTTTATTTTTTGAGATGGTGTTTCACCATTGCCCAGACTGGCATTGAACTCCTGTATTTAAGGGATCTTCCTGCCTCAGCCTCCCAAGTAGCTGCAACTACAGGCAGGTACCACCACACCTGGATGAAACACATATATTTTAAAAGCCAATGCTAGTGTGACCACCACCCACTCACAGATGACAATGCAGTCCAAGCTTTCTCTGACACTCCTCGCCTCTCCTCACTGTGATGTCACACTGCTGTTGAGTGTAGGGGAAGCTGCTGGAACAGCGGGGGGTGGGAGGCAGCACCTGCCAGGCCTATTAGCAGGGCTGGCTGTTATGTCATCTGTCTGCTCAGCTAGACTGGTGCAGTTTCTACACAGGATGTCAGTCTGCTGGAAGTCTGTTGATCAGGTTGTAGCAGAAGGTGGGTTTTGTTTTTGCCTTTGAAAAACTATTCACTTCCTGAGACTTCAGTGTGCTTCTGGGGAGAACTTCAAGGGGTTCTTCGCTCAGGCTGTCACAACAAAGCACCACAGACCAAGTGGCTTAAACAACAGAAATTGATTTTCTCATCGTTCTAGCAGCTGGACATTCAAGGGGAGATTTCAGCATGGAGAGCTTCCCCAGAGGCCTCTCCTTTGTGTCCATGAATCTCTGTGTCACTCTGTGTGTACAGACGTCATCTTACAAGGACACCAGTTGTACTGAGCCTGGGTTGATCCTAATCGCTACACCTTTTCTTTGTCACCTCTGTAATATTCTCTCCAACATGTCACACTCTGGGGTAGCAGGGCTTAGGACTTCAACTTGTAAACTAGGCCAGGTGGGGTGGGAAGAAAATTGGACCTCAACAGTGGCAGTGCCAGTCCTTGGAGAGTGGGCGAGTGGCCTGCGTACTTGTTGATGGGTGGCACTCACACACCTCTGCCAGTGGGGCAGGCCAGGGCTGGCTGCGCAGCTGCTGCCCATGTCCTCAGCGTCTCCTAATGGGTGGGGAGGGGTCCCATACCAGCTTCGTCCTGGGGCCTTGGTGTCCTACACAAAGAAGGGGACGAGACACACAGAGAATGGAGTGAAGGCACACAGTTACTGAAGGAGGGAAAGGGGTACACTGCAGAGTGCGAGTGGGCCAATGAATGGGTTTGCAGCAGCTCCAAGGATAAAGGAAAGGGATTTTTCATGCTGAAATTCCCAGATTATCTCCCTCTCATGGGAGCAGTGCCTGGGACAGCTGTCCTATCGTATGCTCACTTGGTGTTATGTCCTCACTTGGTGTAAGCTGTCCTATCAAAAAGGACAATTGCTTGGTTTTCTGCCCTATGTAAATGAAGGATAGGAACAAGGTCTTTTGCTTGTTTGTTCCCGCATGCAAATGAAGGTTTTACAACAGCACTTTTCCTATCATGTAACAATGGTGCCACTAAATGGGGGGGTCCCTTCCTGGGAGTGTCCCTCACGCTGTTGCCTAGTCTTTGTATGGCAGCCTTGAGAAGGAAACTGAGCCTGGGCTCTCTGAAAATTGGAAGCCAATGGCACTAGCATCATGGTGCAGACACAGAGGCTTCTTAGACCTGCTGGCCATCCACAGGAGTATCCTTCCTTATGACTAGAACGAGGCAGTGACCAGGCCAGGAGTACCCTAAGTTTCATGTCCACTGCCTCTAGGCAAGGGGCTTTATGGAATGTCTCCCACCACAGACCACACGGCCCAGGCCGAGAATCTGATCTGCAGGGGTTCTCTGTCTCCAGAATCGTGTTCAATTTGTTTTCCTAATGTGTGTATTCCCCAGAGCATTTTAAAGTAGAGAATCTCCTGTTTATCTCAAGAATGTTTAAGTAGTTACAAAAAATGTAATTTATAGTGTAACTTAAAAAGTGAGACTTTTAAATAAAAATGTGTATCACACTTTTAGATTTTTCAACAGAAGCACCACTGCATTTTGGAGACAATCTTCCAATTTTTTAAAATGATCAAATGTTTCTATTATTTTGCATTGTTCCTTCTCTGACTTTCTCTTCCACCTTTCCCCGCACAGGCTTTCACTGTGGGGCACTTTAGGATACAGGTGTGTGGAACCTCATGATCTGCCCTGGGTGAGGAGAGGGACCAAGCGCGCACCGGTGCTGATCAGGCAGCTGCAAGCCAAGTTTGAGAGAAAGAGGCAGGAGCGCCTCAAGCTGGGGCTCAGCCACAAAGAGCCAAGGAAAGAGCAAAAGGGCTCATTTCAGGCAGAAGTAAGCCTGAGGAAGGAAGCAGGGAAAGAGGTTAGACAAGTCAGCTGCAGGGTCCTGGCGCAGTGCAGGGGGCCCCAGCCCCAGTGGGACTTGTGCTTCTGTGACAGAAGAAGACAGAGCCGCAGGAAAGACAGCATAGGGCTCCAGGACCTGCAGAAAAGTGGGCAGAAGGGACTGTGGGTTCAGCTTAACTGACCCCCAAGAGGCCGTGGACTCTCCCCAGCACTGCCAAGAAAGGAGAGAGACAGGCTGATGGCAATCGTGACTTGGTCGTGAGGAAGCACGTGCCCGGGCACACACTGCGCTCTGTTTGTTCATTTGTCTCTGCACAAGTGAACAACAAGTACTGAAAGGGAAGGTCGCCATTTTACAATGGATATTTGCGAAAACCAACTTACTGTTATTGCCAAGGGAGAAATGGGGACAAAAACCTAAAAGCAGTTTTCCTAAGCAGTAAAAGTGTTTAAATAATTTATAATCAGTTGGAAGAAATTAGAACATGCACACAGAGGTGATAGTAGGTTAATTATAGCATGGTTGGTAAGCAAATTCAATTTCCGGAGGCAAATACTGCTGATAACGTGGAATGAGTGGATGCTATTTTCCAGATCAAGCATTCTGACAAATATGCTTCCTCTGGCAGTCACAAACGTCTTGATAACACCAGTCACAGGTCATGGGACATGATCTGCATCCACTAATAACCATCATCACCGAGCACTCCTTTACCCTTTGTTAAAAACCATGCAGGCACTTTACCAACCTATGATGACAAGATGGAAAAAGCACTAAAATATTTAAATAAAGCTTTTCGTGCAATGAATTAATATTTGTAAATTTCTTGAGACAGTGTTTACCTTAAATAAGTACTGTATGAGGGTTTAATAAACAGAATAAATTAATAAAATATATAAAAGGAAACGTTTTTAGCCTGTATGCCTTTATAGTAACCAGGCAATATTCCCAGCTTTCTTATTCTTTCACAGAGTGTCAGTGTTCTGAACTGAAAGGTGCCCCCTCAAAAGTCATAGGTTGAAGCTCCAAATCCCATGTGGCTGTGTTCGGAGATAGGGCTTTTAAGAAGACAATTAAATGAGTCACAAAGGTTGAGTCCTAACCTAGTAGGACTGGCATCCTTATAAGAAAAGGCAAAGTCACTAAAGATGAGTATGTACAGAGGAAAAGCCATGGCCAACACAGAGAGAACAAGCCAGGAAGTCTTCAAGCCGGGACAAGATGCTGCACCTTGATCCTGGACCCCAGCCTCCAGAACAGTCAGCAAGTAAATGTCTGCTGCTTACACTACCTGGTGTGTGGTACTTTGTTAAGGAAGCTCTACTAGATTAAGACAGCATTTTCCAAAACATTCAAGTTACCAATATTCTTCACTGTCTAAGGTTTCCTTAAATACCCAGAGTCTGGGGCCTGTGGTTTTAGCTACATTTTCACCAAGGAGGAATTACAGGACTGGGGGCTCACAAGCTGCTTTTTCTCCAGCATTTTAAGAGCGCTCTCCAACTTGATCATTGTCTTAAGTAACAAGACTCGGTTAAACCAGACTGGTCTCTAAACAATTTGGAACATCTCAAGCGAAACATTCTCACTAAACCGCAGCCTCACCAAAGGTCTGCACCACATTCATTTCAATTTAAATATCTCATTAACAAAGAGGTTTCTTCCCACTGGGTTCCAATACAGAACCTGCCATGAGCAGGCCCGGGCCACCTGCTTGTTCCCTTAGGCAGCAGTCATAAGGCAAAGGGAGGATGTATGGAGGACTGGCACACAGCAGGCCAGTCCCGCCATGGACACAGTAGGTACACATCATTCCTTGGCAAGTACAACTAGGAAACCAGGTGAGAACAGGGCTGTGACCCAGAGACCAAAGGCATGCCAAAACTGCCAGGGACAAGGCCAGTGTCCACAGCCTCCAGGAGATGCAAGGTGGAACTTAGGGTTCTCGCTCCCTTTTGGCTGCTGTCCCCTGGCCAACCACACACTGGCCCTACTTTAAGAATACCCCAAATATGAACAAGTGATTTGTCATCTTGATGAAAGTACTTTTTTTTTCACCCAAGGAGGCCCACATATCCTGTTAAAGTCTTCTCAAAGAAGGCACCTTGTGGCACCATATTCATCCATTCTTCAGCCTGGAGCCCACCACCCTCCATGGTCAAGCACCAGCAATGGCTAAGAGGCCTCTCCCTGCTGTACTTCATTCAGTGTAAGCTTCCTTACTACATGCTGAGTTCTCCATGCTGTCTTCCTAGATCAAGATTTTTTTTTCAGTAACAGGGATCGAACTCACAACCTCGCACCCACTAGGCAGGCGCTGAAGCCACTGAGCCAAACTCCCAGCCCTTAGATCAAGAATTTTAAATGGTTCCCTATTACCACCAGGGTCAATCCTAGCTTCTCATTATGGCATTCAATTCCTCTGATTCCAGACTGTCTCCCAGGCTCCGTCATGTTTAAGTGTCCCAACCTGAGCGAGGCCTCTTCATTCCAAGGCTGCTCTCCCCACTGCTCCCATTCGCCAGCCTCGCACATCATTCTAGCTTCCCCAGCCTGTACAAATTGTCACTACCAGACCAGCTCCACCACTTCCTCAGTTCTCCTCTCTGCCCCTCTGTATTGGGTGATACGCTATGTCCCCCCAAGTCCTCACATACTTTTGATGGGGCTAAGTCTGGCGCTTGCTTGTGTTCGGTTTGTTGTCTAGCGCTGGGATTGGCAATGTGAGTGCTGTACCGGCCCAGGGGTGAAGCCGACATACAGTGTAAATGAGGGATCTTTCCCAAAGCTCTACGTTCGGTCCTCCTGTGCTGTCCTTTGGACTCTGGGTGCAGCTTCTGGCTGGGCTTCCTGCCTCCAGGATGGCCTCGTCAGCCTGTCTGCACACTTTAACCATACCATCTGTGGATGTTAACTGATTGATTGTGTCAGCATGAGCAAGAAACACCCAATTTAATTGGATCAGCCTAGTTCTGGGTGGGCTGAAGGGATTTACTGAAGACAAAAGGTTCATCTGAGGAAGTTTTGTGCCCGAATGGTGTAAAATGGAAACAAACAAGGAAGGCTCACTTCCGTGTCTTCGGAGTAGCTCTAGTCTTCATCTTCACCTTAGGTGTTGTCTACTTGTTTTCAGCGCAGACTCTTCGGCCTCCTGATACGGGTTCTCACGAGACACTACACTGAGCTCCAGGCCTTTGACTGATCCTTCAGATCTCCAGTATGCAGACAGACCTTTTGCCTCTTCCACACCTGACTCTGTGGGTGGCCATTGTACTAGCCAATCTTGTAAATTCTTATGTATTTGTATGTCTTGCATTAAATCTGCTTCTGTAGAAAACACCACCTGATACACCAGCCCTCTGTCTAGAGACCGTTCGGTGACTCTCTCCACAAGACACTGTTGTTTTGAGTGCTTAGCCTGGAGCCAGCTGCACAAGAATTGCTGAGGAGCTTGTTAGGAGTCGGATGCCTTAGCCTCACCTGGAGCTTCTGTGTGGCGCCTTCCACAGAGAGGCTTGGGTGAATCAGTGAGCACTGGATTCAACAAACTCTTCAAGAGAGTCTGGTTTTCGGGATACTTTTTATATGGCCCACAAGTTCGGCATGGCTTTATATTTTTACTCGGTTGGAAAAAATACAAAGAATCATCTCATGATTTAAAATTTGTATTTCAATTGGGCTTTGTGGTGCACGCCTTTAATCCCAGCACTCAGGAGGCTGAGGTAGGAGGAGCATTGTGAGTTCGAGGCCAGCTTGGGCTACAGCGCGAGTGCAAGCCCAGCCTGAGCTACATAGTGAGACCCTGCCTCACAAAACTAGGGCCAGGAGTTTGGCTCAGTGGCTTAAGCACCTGTCTGGCAGGTGCAAGGTTGTGAGTTCGATCCCTGGTGTCGCAAAAAAAAAAAAAATAATAATAATAATAAATAAATAAATAAATAAATAAAATTTGTATTTCAGGGCCCATAAGATAACTTGATTGCAACACAGACACCTCCATCATTGACATATTACATATGAATGTCTTTCTGTTACAACAGCAGAGTTGTGTTGCAACTAAGATTATAAGGCCGGAAAACCTTAAAATACTTACTATATCTGGCTTATCACAGAAAAAAGACTTGCTGACTTTGACCTGGAAGATGAATTGTTTTTCTTCTCTTTTCTTTTCTTTCTTTCTTTCTTTCTTTCTTTCTTTCTTTCTTTCTTTCTTTCTGTTTTCCTTTAACTGAGAATTGAACTCAGGATCTTGCATGTGCCATGCAGGCACTCATGCCACTGAGCTAAAGCCCCAGCCCCCAAACTGTAAATGTTAAGTGAGATGAAAAATACAAATTCCTAACACTACATGTAGCACACAAGAGTATCTAGTATGGGACACCAAGTGAACCCTCTTCTGTTGGCGGCCTCTATCCCAGTCTCCTCCCACTTAAGTAATGTCACTCACCACAGTTACTCCAGTTCTACCCATTTTGCATACTGGTCTGCTTCACCCTGCTTTCATTCCATGGGAAAATTTGTCCTCCACAAAGCCTTCCTGGCTGCAAGCCCCTCCCACTGCAAACCAACCCCAGTTGCAGCCCCAATACCACTTTGTTTATAGCTGTTAGTAGTTGATCGTGTTCTGCCTACATAGTTGCTATATACTATTGTCAGCATATACCTGTGAGCTCCCTGGGACAGATGTAATGTGTCCTTCAACTCCTGGAATATAATACCAGGCTGAGATGGTGGGAATAAAGTGAATGTTGGATATTTGGATCACTGAATAGATGGTGAATGACTGGTTATGAGAATAGATGGATGTCTGTGTGTGTAGATGGATGAATGAATGGATGGATGAGTAGATGGACACTGAGTGAGTGGATGGATGAATGAATGGATGATGGGCAGAATGGTTACATGGATAGGTGGGTAGATGAATAAAATGGTTGAATGCATAGACGTGTGGATAAAAAGGTAGATGGATGTTTGGATGGTTAATGGTGTTAGAGAAAACACAACTGAGTTCCTTGAGTATATCTATCAGAGGCACAACTAAAAGACCCAGACTAATCTTCAGGGGAAATATTGACGCTTTGCACAGATATCCTTTTTTTGCATCATCAAGATGAGAACAAGTATCTCTGGCCTTCTGAGAGCTCCAAGTTGCCATAAGCAATCTCCCAATTCATGCCATCCTCAGGTTCCTGGGTAATGACAGCAGCAATGGAGACTTAAGACCCAAGAACAAAGATGTAAGAAATAGTTTATATCCTAAGTAGCTACCATCCTTCTGCACAGTTGCCTTGAGCTCTCCAAGCACAGTAAAAATGTGATTAATTCAGCATGGTCAGCAACACTCACTGATATAGAACAGGTCACAAAATGGACAGGGCTAGTGCTGAGTGAAGGAAGAGAGCATCTAAGGGTTCTAGAAAGGCACTTCTCAGCCTGAAGCACAAAACCAAAAGGCTTTGTGGTTTGTGGAACCAAGTGTTCTGTGAAGCCGTAGTGTAGGGCCAACCTTCTCTGATTTTCCCACACATTGAGCTTGATCTGAGAGCCGAGAAGTTGCAAATCGAAAATACAGGAAAGTATAAAACTGTGTTTTATAGAATCTGGTCTAAGAATAATTGGGACTACCTCTCTTACTGAGCAGCAGCCCTGTATGTAGTCCATAACATGCATAGCTCATTTGTAACAGTACCCTTGCAAGGGAGCTGTACTTTGAGTCTCAGAGCAGCTTTAGGATACAGGTTAGAGACATGCTGCAAGATATGATCCTTTCTTCAGCCAAGAAACACGCCAGAGAGCAGTTCAGTCCCTGCTCTGTACCATAGGAATTAGGATGAGACCTCAACCTGACTCTGCTTGGGCACCAGCTCCTGGCTGCCATCTAGGAGCACCAAATTGGCAAGCCTCTCCTCAGTGATGTGTGCTGGTTCCTACACATGCATTCTCCACACTTATGCAAGCTCTTATGTGCTGGATACTCAGTTTCTCCTAGGACTCAGAGAGAAACAGACCAGCTTCATAAATCCCCAGGACCCCTAGCCAGAATGGTACATATCACTCAGAAGGTAGGTGACATTTGTACCTCATGGTTAAAGACCAACAGAGGGTACACAAAAGCTGAAGCTACAAGAAATGTGAACCTGGGCAAGTCTCTGATGGACAACAGGCTTTGACCACCAATCAAGCCAAGAGCTCGTCCTGGGGAATTCCCCAGGCCTGGGAGTTGGCAGTGCCACTGAGTAGAGTTGCTTGGACTCTTCTGCAGTTCGTCTGAGGCATATGGAGTCTGTTTACTAAATGGGGCTGCAAAGCCAAAGCAAACAAGTCCATTGGTGATGAGGTGTCGTGCACCCAGCTATCACACTGGCCCAAGATGTGCATTCTGACTTCCGGGCTACCCGGAAAGGACTCTGACTCAGCAAAAGCTTTATGGCCAGGCCACATGAAGCACTCCTCGCCCTGTGGCCTCTGGCACTGCCTCACAGACAGAGTTAGTTTTATTTATACCAGCTTTACTAAGATATAATTTACATATCCTAAAATTCACCCATTTACAGTGAGCAATTTAATAGTTTTTACTCTATTCACTAAATTGTGCATCCTTCTGCTAGTGGTTTTTAAAATTTTATTCATTTATTTTCAAGTTATTTTTTAATTGACACTTAAAATTGTATGTCTTTATGGGGTACAGCTTGATGTTTTGATATAAGTACACACTGAAATGTTCAAGTAAGGGCAAGCATCTGGTTCCTCAGATATTATTTCTTTGTGATGATCTATCTAATTTCAGAACATTTTTGTCAGCCTTTTAAAAACCCTATGCTCCCTGTCCCCTCTTCCCCCAGCTCCTACCAATAACCAATCTTTTTCTTTGTTTTTTTCTGGAAAGAATGCACCAAACACATTCACATTTGTTTTATTTTATTTTATTTTATTTCATTTCATTTTTAAGCAAATGACAAAGACCCAACTTACCAGCTTTAATAAACCCAAGCTTAATGTTACATATTTAAATAATTTTCAAAGCTTTACTAAGTTGACCAGCATCCATGCACAACTAGAAAACATTCTTAAATTATCAGTAATGCATTAATATGTTTCATTACTAATTACTGAAAAAATGGAAACTATTTCTGTGGAGGACACAGCAAAGTTAGCTTCTATGCAGGCAGATACAACTTGGCTGGTGTTTCAGGCACAATGGAAAGCTGATACCGTGCTGGTGTTGAGTACAATCTTGTCCTAGTGCTACTCAAGAGTCAAAGCTTAACTTGAATCACATTGAACAAAAGAGTAAAGTGCATACGGAAATTAAAACAATTTTAAAGACAAAAAAAATAGTCCTACTCTGTTGTCCCAACAAGAAACTCAAAAGTCTACGACAAAGAGGGACTCCAATGAGCTGTTTGTAAATATTTTAGATTAGGTACAGTTACACTGAAAGTCGAGTTCATTTGAAATCTTTGTGTGTGTGTGTGTCTTTCTGGGACAGGGACTCTGAATATAGTTTGGGCTGGCCTTGAACTCACTTTGTAGCTCAGGCTGGTCTCAAACTCGCAACAATCCTCCCCCAGTCACCTGAGTGCTGGGATAACAGGCGTGCACCACCACACCTGAATTCATTTGAAATCTTAAAAAAAAAAGTTCTTGTTAATCCTCAAATGGTGCTTGCTATGTTTCATTTTTCTGTTAAATGTATGCATTGAATGACTTGCTATCCACACGTAGCAGCTACTCCTCACCTTGCATCTACCCTTGAGGACTTTAACTGTCCATCTTCTTCAATTTCCACTTTCTCTCAACCATTCTTTTTGTGGTGACTTCTTTTTTTTTTTTTTTTACCATTAATGATTTTAGTAGAAGTCCATATAAATTTGAAGTTCCTCATCCCACTGCCACCAAACAACGTGGACAAAAATGAAGAAAGGCCCCCATGACCTAGGGTCCTGATGAAGTAAATCCTGTATCAAGCAAAGAAAATCCACTCCGAATGATGGGAATACACTGAAGGCAGAGAAAGAGGAGCCACATTGGTTTCTGCTTCCTGGGGACCTCTGAGCTCTTCAAAAGGTCTTTGAAGAAGTCGAGTGGAAATGGGCCCCTTCCACCAAACAGTTCCCTGAAGACATCATCTGGGCTCTGGAGCGAAGTGCCAAACTCAATGTCAAAATGACCTCCCCACTGAACCCTCCTTTGCCATGTTTGTCACAGACATCCCCTTGGTTAGCAACTGCTACACCACATACACCTGAGCCACTCATTTGAATTTTTTTCTCTGCTTCTTTATTCTTGGGATGTTTATCTGGATGGCACTGTATGCCTGTTTCCAATACACCCTGTGTGTCATGGGGTGGTGTGTGCTGCACAGGGCTCTTTGATCTGCGTGTTTCCACAGCAAATCCAGGATGGAGGAGGAGGAGGGCAGAGGCTCTGGCCTGGCTCCCACAGCTCTCCTTTTCCTAATCTACTTTGTCTGCATGGATTTGCCTACTGCGAACATTTCGTACAAGTGTAATCCCACAACAGACACTCTTTGTGAACATTTTCCTTGGGTTACCATATTTTCAAAGTGTATTCATGTTGCATGTATCAGTGAACAATACTTTGATTTTTTAATGGCTGAATACATTCTACTATGTAGACAGGTCATATTGTATTTATCTATTCATAATTTGATGTATATTTGAGTTGTTTCCATTTTTGACTGTTATGAACCCTGCTACTGTAAATATCTATGTACAAGTGTTTGTGTGTATGCATGCTCATTCCTTTCTGGCTTATACCTAGGGGTAGAATTGTTGGGCCAAATACAGTTCTATGTTTTAGATTTTCAGGAACTGCAAAACTGTTTGTTTTTTTTTAAATGACTACACCATTGTGTGTTCCCATCCACTGTGTATGAAGCTTCCATTCTCCCGTCCTCACTAACAGTTGTTATCCTGGTGGATACAAAGTGGTGCCTCCTGTGGCTTTGATTTGCATTTCCCTAAAGGCTAAGGGCATTCAACACCTTTTCATGTGCTTACCGATCACTGGGAACAAATGGCTATTCAAATATTTTCCCTGTTTTAATTGAGAGTTTTGTTTTCTCAGTGCTGAGCTGGATGAGTTGTGCCTCTCTATTTTGGACATTAGATTCTTGTCAGAAAGAAATTTTCTCTCATTCTGTGGGTTATCTTTGAACATTATTGATGGTGTCCTTTTAAGTATTTCATTTGAGCAATGTCTAGTTTATCTATTTTTTATTTTGCTGCTGGTATACTGGGTGTCATATATAGCAGATCCCTATCCAGGTTCATGAGGATTGACTTCTGCATTTTCTGTTAATAGCAGTATAATTTTAGCTTTTGCTAAAGTCTATACTCCATTTAGAGTTAATTTTTATCTGTGGTATGAGGTTGGGCTATAATTGTATTCTCTTGAATGTGGACACCTCTTGTTCCAGCACCATTTGTTGAGAAATTCTGCTTTTTTCCATCAAATTTCCTTGGCACACTAGCCAAAAGTCAGTCAATCATAGATGTGTTTATATCTGAACTCAACTTGATTTATCTTTACATTTTTCCTTATGCTTTACACCTTGATTACTGTAGTTCTGTCATGGATTTTGGAATAGGGTAATGCAAGTCCTCCAAATTTGGTATTCTCTTCTAAGATTATTTTGGCTATTCTGGGTTTCTGAATTTCTATGTAAGTTTTAGGATCAGTTTGTCCATATTTTAAAAGAAAGTAATCTAAGATTCTGATATGTATCATGGTGAGTTTGTAGATCAATTTAAGGAGACTATACTGTCAACTTAATAGTAAATATGCCAATCTGTAGTAATCCAAATATTGTATATTGCAATTCAAATATTGTAATCCTTTTTCTAGTCCACATCACAATCCAGAAAGTTACATTTGTAATCCCATAGAAATGTTATTGGAATTCCAGTGAGTTAATCCAATCTACCACCTCCGATGCAACGCAAAGCAAGAGTAAAGACACATATTCAAAGTTTTGGGTAGTCAAGGGTTCCTAAGTTCCATTCAAGTGAGGATATATGCCAAGTGAGGATGTATGGACAAAGGCCTTGATCCAAGGTCTCTCCCAGAATTTATTATCTCATGAAGAAGGGAGTGGTTCAAGGATGAATGGCAGTGAGGATGGTGGGAATTATGTGAGCAAGGTGAGCTGAACTATTCAGGCAGGGAGCAGGCACCTCTGCAATATGCAGGGAGAAAGAAAGATAGGCAGAAACACCAGTCGGCATAACTCGATTGGGATACATATGAATGATTTTAAGAGGCTGTTGCTTCAGTTTCTGATATGTAAACTTTTGTGCCTGGGAAGTCATAGCCTCTGATTTTGAGGCTTAAATTCAGTTGACATTCCTGGAGCTATCTGGTTCTGCCATCCTGTTGTGTTCAACCATTTTACAGGGAACATGATGTGAGGAAACAGGAAATTGTTGGTTGTTCCTAAGGATTATATATCAGTACCTCAGCTGACCTGATCTGCATTTGAAGATAGAAGGAAATGTCATAGCCAGCTCTGTACTTATCAGTATATGGAAATAGTGCTCACTTTAACTAATACTGAAGCAATTATTCTGCATTTAGGAAGAGGTGCCCAGGTTGTCTTCTACACCAAATGATTTATTTAGATCTTTAATTTTTATCAACAATGTTTTTAGTTGTCAGTGTACAAGTGTTGCACTTCTCTTATTAAATTTATCTTTATTTTCTTCTTTCTGATGATAAGCCAACTTTTAAGAAAAGGAAGAACTATAAAATGATTCTCAGAATTTAAAATTTAAAAGAAGGAAGGGGGCTTTTTGTATTCCTATCATTGGAGTTTTATGACACAAATCAGTCAAAGTTTGGACTCAAATCCAGATTGTTCATGTCCTGCCCACGCCCTTAGTGCACTCCATGCCAGTCACATGCATCTTCTCCCATATGGCTCAGCACCGCCCTCTCCAGCCAGGAGACAGGGAACTCATTCACAGTGCAAGGCAACTAACTGCTCCATCTTCTAAGGAACATTTTAATCCTGTTACTTCAACATATGGTGTGTCTTAAGTGTTTGTCTATGCCAGCTACTATTGCAGGAGCTGATGGACACAGTAACTGAGCTCTAGATAGCCCCTGCCCTCAGGCAGTCCAGGCCAGGGGGAGGTTAACACATACAGGAAAGAAAATGATTTGATAGAAGAGTGCACAGAAGTATCCAGAGCCCCAAACAGAGGTTTCCAGGAGATCCTAGGCTGCCTCCTGAAGGTGAGGGACAAGAGCCCTGGATGCAGGCACAGGGAGGGCAGTTCATAGCAGTGTGGAGGCTAGGGGCGAGTGGCAGGACAAAGAAATCGAGGAGTTCAGTGCAAAGCAGACTGAGCACTGAGAATGCAGGACAGCAGAGAGCCAAGGCCCCTCCCATTGTCTGCCTCCTTTCTGATACAGTGCCTGGACGACCCCTGAAAACTCATCTGGGGTGAGAGAACTGACTGTTGGTATTGTGGTATGAAAAACTTATAAAAGCCCTCATAAGATGGGTTTTAAATTTTTAAAAATTTATTTAGCACTATTTACTTTTTATTTGTTTTTTATTTTAAAGAGAATAAAACCAAGCAAAATGAAACAGAACAAAGTCAACTAAAATAAACCAGTGTAAGTGACACAGGACTTCAAAGCAATAGGAAATCAGCAATGGTTACCATAATGTCCCTTGTTGTCTTCAAAATAGCTGCAGATACCTTCAAACATAGTATAAATCAAACAGAATAGAACAGAATAGAACCAATGAAAACAAAACAATGAGTGCAATAAAGGACTTCAAAATAAGGTAAGAGTAAATCCAAAATGGCTATCATGATAATCTTGTTATCTTTGAAACAGTTGTCCATGCCATTGGATATAATAAAATCAAACAAAATGAAACAGCATAAAACCCAACCCAACAAAACAATGAAAATGATATGGGACTTCAAAACAAAATGATAGGGAATTAACAATAGCAACCACCTTGAGAAGGAGATCCCCCATAGATGCTATATTGCATACTGTTATCCTGTGAATATATTATCAGACTACCAGCATTACCTGCAAAGTCGGTAAAACCTGCAAAGTCAGTGAAACACTAAACACTACAAGCATTAAATTGTATTTTACCTCAATAGCTATCATTGCAACCTGTGTTTCTCCAGATCAGAAGGTTGCTTAGAGTGGGGGGGGGCTCTTCTTGTTTCCCAGCCTCAAGGCTGGAAAGGGCTGGCATCTGGCTGTCCTCCCAGTGGCCTGTGCATGGTGCCAATTTGCAGGGAGGGCTTGCTTCTTATTGACTTCCTGTTCTCTTCCCCTGCAGTCCACAAATGGTGCTGATTCACAGGAAAGACTGGCATCTGGCTGTTCCGCCAGCAGCCTGAAAATGGTGCTGATTTGCAGGGAAGGCTTGCTTCTTGTTGACTTCTTGTTCTCTTGCCCCACATTCTGCAAATGGCCTATTCTGCACTATTTAATAATGCATATAAAGACTACATGATAGATACACATGTGCCTATCACTCACTTAAGAAACAAAACATTGCCTCGTATACCTTTTCCCAATTCCTACACCTCCTTATGCCCAGAAGCAACTATTATCCTGAATCTGGTGTTTATTATTAGTTTTATTCATTCCTTCATGCTTTTACTTCCTAAATAATATACACTGTGTGTGGCTTGCAGTCTTGATATTTCACACAAGTGGATCATTCTGTAGGTATTTGTGTACAACCTACTTCTCAGCTTTAAGTTTCTGACATTCATCTCCACTGTCAGTCACACCTTTGGTACATATATTTCCCTATTGTCATATCCCACTGTTAGAATTTCCCATAATTCCTTCCCTGATTTCTGGGCCTTTCATTAGTTTCCAGTATTTTGCTCTTCCAAGTGCTGCAAAGAATAATCTTGGATGTGTTTCCTATTGCACAGTAGACAGTTTTTCCAGAGAAGATGCTTCTGAATAGTATTTTAATATAATCTGTGCTGGGTGGGGTGGATATGTTGTAGTCCAGTATATGTATAATTGCAGCAAATTACCAATGGTACAAAGCTTGCTCTACCTACCTGCAGTGCACTCTTCATATTAGCCACAGATGTATCTCAAATTATGATAGAGTTATGTCCCAATAAAGCCATCATAAACTGAAAATATTATAAGTCCAAAGTGACTAAGGCTGGGAATATAGCTCAGTGGCACAGCACCTGCCTGGCAAGTATAAGGTTGTCAGTTCTATTTCCACTACCAAAAAGAAAAAGAAAAAGAAAAATGACTCAGTATACCTACTGCATTGAACACCTTAAATTAGCAACATGACACACCTTAGAGTGTTTCCCCTCATGGTTGTGTGACTGATTAGGGCTGTGGTTAATGCAGGCATGGTGAGGATCACACCATGTATCACTAGCCCAAGAAAAGGTCAAAATTCAAATATTTCCAGAATTTCAGCAAAAATTTTAAAAGATTCAAAGTTTGAAGTGCAATTTCTGCTGAATGTATATTGCTTTTTCACCACTATAAAGTGAAAAGTTTCTTATTTTGTTCTATTTTGTTTTTAAACGCAGTCTATGACCCACCAAATCAGGTTCATGGCTGGAATTGCTGGGCTGGAAGAAGGTGTGTGGTCCACTTTACTCCATGCCAGGTGGGTCTGCTCTCAGTAGCAATGTACACTTCCTCCAACAGGAAAGAGTTGAGTTGTGAAAAGAAACTTGTGTTTGCAGAAATCCAACATTTTGTGAGTTTGGTGAGCAAAGAATCCTCTTGCCCTAAAAACAGAAAAGTTTGGTGACTGTTTTGGTAACCTTCATCAATGAGACCCAACACCCTCTTAAAGATGCTTAATTGAGTTGGAATTAACATACTATATAATTCAAGGTATAGGATTCAAACTGGGCATGGTGGCACACACCTGTAGTCCCAGTCTCAGACAGGAAAATTACTTTGAGTTTGAGGCCAGCTTGGGCTACATAATGAGACCATCTCAAAAAAGACGAAAAAGAAGTGTAGAATTCAAAAGTTTTTGGTATAATTGTGTGATGGTTTCAGAAAATACTGTCCTCATGCATGAGAACTGGCTGCCAAAAATCAAAGAAGTAACTAGACACATCCAGAGTTGCACAGAGTACAATTTATCAGGGATTTAAGGACTGAAGAATGTCTTGGCTGCATCCCACAGCAGGACAAAGGGACAAAAGTGGCCCATGGCTCATCAGACTATATTTGGGCTTTCTAAAAAACTATCAAAACACACCAAACATTGATTTAGAAATAGTCCACCTATCAGTGACCAGCACCAGACACAGGAATCTCTTAATGACTTCGTTCTTTAGGGTTTGGGATGTGTGTCTGTGAGTAACCAAAATGGTTGTGTAGTAGTGAAGACCCCCGAGTTGAAAAAACCTCATGGAGTGCCCGAAGAATTTAAAATGGAGCGTTTATTTTCCTGGCCAGGCGACGCAGTCTCACTTAAAGCCAATCCGAGACTGCGTGCGTCTCAGTGGCCTGGAGGGGCTTATAAAACATTAGAACAAAGAGAGGAGGAGTTTTGCTAACGTGGGTACAAAAGTTGATTACATTGGTTAGTAATTTAAAGATCTCTCGTGTCCATT
>RJWM01028766.1:0-25248 GCA_004363535.1 Dasyprocta punctata | reverse complement strand
GACCGAGACTTTGGGGAATGCTAGGGTGCCGAGAAGACCCATCCTCTGACAAGTGACAAGAAGGCCCGCCCTCTGGGTTAGACGAGTCCTGGCCTGGCCACCGTGCGCTCACAGGGGCCATGCTTTGCTTCTGCCCAGGGTTGAACCATTGTGACTGCCTGTGACCAGGGCACCAGGACCACGGGGCTGGAAAAAGTGACTTTTTAAACCTTCCTCTAGGACACAAGTCACTTTTCTCTTTTTTGAAACATGACAGAGCGCAGCCTGCTGATGGGACTTTGGGGGCCGGCCCTCCTCTGCAGAGTCCTCCCACTCGAGGCCGGCGGCGGATTAAAGCGAAGCATTTCAAAAATGATTCTGCAGCTCAAGCAAACATACTTCAACAATTACTGTTTCCTCTTCCCTGTAAGCGAGCGCGCTGTGCACTGCCGCGGAAACTGGAGATCTGAGGGTCAGGCGGGCTTTCATCCCAGCCGCGGCTGCAGGGGCTTCCTGCCTGTCAGAGTGGCGCGCTCGGCCTGGGCTGTGGGAAAGACAGTGAGGAGAAGAGGGGGACGCAGTGGCTGGGGCCCGGTTGTGCAGACCACAAGGGTACAGCGCTGCGAACTTGTTGAACTACTTGATAGATTTGCCTGACTCTCCTGTTGCTCACTATCTCACATCGTAGTTTTACTTTGCAGCACACTCGGATTAAAATGAGATGGTAGAGTCGTGGGGCAAAATCTGGAGCGCACTGCTGGCCCCGAGGTCCTCCGGCACGGTCCCGTGCGGACAGCCACGCAGGGATTCAAATCTCAGACCTATCACTGGCTAGCGCAGATCTGGAGCTGGCGACTTCACCTCTTTGGATCCTCAATGATACCATCTGTGAAATGGTCCCTAGGCCATCTGACCTGGAGGGAGAAGGAGGAATAGAGCGAGACCAACAATGTAGGGTGTCTTGTACCTCCACCCAGCGTGCAGACTCCGCTCCCCAAATCCTGCAGCATTGACTACTGCTCTGGACGTCAGTATGTGGCTACTGATTTTATTGTCACTCAGAGCTAGACAGTTGCCTCAGAAGTTCCGTGGCGAGAGAAAGACTTCTCCACAGCGAGTCTCACCCTCTGAAAAGAAGGAAGCGGGTGTCCTGGTTCCGCACACGGCCGTCAGAGCCTGTGTGAGTGAGGAGGAGACTTTGGGTGCGTTTGCGTTGTCAGCGGAAGCTGGGGCTCAGCTGTCCTGAGAACCTCCCTTCCCCTCTCGTTTTTATACCGTTTGCTTTCCCCCAAGTGTCTGTTTCTTGCTCCAGATCTCTTAGGACACATCCAACACCACATCGGAGGCCCTCCGACCTCCCAGCGAACACGTGGCACGTGGCAGGGTCAGGGTTGCCTGCCCGCGACTTGGGACGCCCCGCGCTGCCCTGGCCTGCTAGATGTTTGTGCGTTCCGGGCTTTGCTGACGAGCACCAGGCTGCACCGGCCAATCCCTGCCCAGTTTAGCAGCAGGAAGACGCTGCAGCCCCGGGCCGGCGCCCCCACACCCAGAGCAGCGGGGCTCCCTCTCACTCCTGGTTCCACCGAAGCCCAGCTCTGGAAAATCAGCCCAGGACGAGCGGTAGCCTCTCCAATGTTTGCTCCTATACATCTCAACTAACCCCTAACAGTGAACAGGTCTGATGCGAGCCCGGTTCTGCTTGCAGGGGTGTAGCTTCACACCGCAGGGGAAGGCAGCGTTTGCTGGGGCCCTGTCTTAGTTCCTTTCTTGTTGCCAAGACACTGTCCCCGACACCCAGCACTTAGCGGAGGAGAGGGCTACCCTGCCTCACATTTTCACTCCCAAGTCAGTAGGCTCCACGGCAGCAAGTCACAGCGGAGGGGCCTGGCGGAGGAGAGCAGCTCACCTCACGGCAGCCAGGAAACCGAGCGAGAAGGGAGGACCAGGAAGAAGATACACCCTTCCGGGCCACACCCCCCAGGGCTGTTGCTGCCGACCAGGCCCCGCCTCCCAACAGCAGGTGGGCTGCAGAGCCCCCATGCCCAAGCCGCCTCCACAAGCCCCGCCCCTGAGTGAGAGTGCGATGCTTGGGGTCATCCCCTGCCAAACCCGGCCTGCCCCCTGCCTCCTCCTTTTCCGCCCCCTCTTCCGTCCCCGGTCCAGTCCCCAGCTGTTCCCAAGGCTGTGCTAACAGCTGTCCCCGGGGCGACTCCACTGCTCACACTCGCCCACGAAACGTGCCTCTGGGAGACAGCCTGGCTTCCACTGTCGGTTTTCTTGTCTCTTTTAGTGGTGACATATGAGGGAAGTGACCAGAAAGGGGACCAAGCTATGCAGAAGTAAAACAAGCCCCCAACACCAGAAGCCTGCAGCTCTGAGGGGGAAAATCGGAGTCGGGACTTCCCAGCTCCCTGCAGGCCACGGCTGCTGCATGGGTCCGCGGTGCAGGGGTGCGGGCTGGCGAGGGAAATCTTACACCCCTAACACAGAGCTGCTGATGCACCCGAGGCATGGGCTTCTGTCTCTTTGGACCCAGCAGGCAGTACTGGCAGACGCGTAGTCACATCGTGCGCCCAGCGGTGGGCCGATATGAACAACTCGGCAACTGCTTGGCCACAGGCCCAGCAATGAGTCCGCACCAAAGGCCCCACAAGGGCTGGCTCCCTGTGCGTGGCCCCCAATCCTCTCGCCGAGATCCAGAGCCAGTTCTGTCTGCCCTCGAGCGGTGACAAACAGCATCTGGGAACAACGCTTGTGGGCACAGCTTACAAGGGGAAGGCAGCTGTGAACAGCTCCAAAGTCAAAACAGCCCAGGTCTACGAGTGCAGCTGCGGGGCAGGCAGTTCGGCGTCCTGTTTCACCCAGGCAGGGGTACTGCTGTTTGCAGGTTTGCTTTTGATTAGATCAACTCTCCCTGGCCCTCTCCCCACCCCCCTCATGGGGCATTTAAATAATGTTGTCAAAAGGCTTTGATAATCCTTCTGTTTATCTTTCCTACAAAGCTGGGCTCAGATGATTCTCAAATCATATTTCTGTAGCTTTAACCCCCTGACCCACCAGTGAGCTCGGCGGGCTCCCACATAATAAAATTCCCCCCATGGGGACAATGCCCAGGGCGAACTCCGTGCTGTCGAGAGAGCATGCCTTTCATAGCTGTGCCCACCTCTGATGAAATATTCATCGGCCGGACGCTGAGCAGTGGAAACTGTGGCCGAGGAGTCCCGCAGCCTCTTCAGGAGCTCGGCCTGCGCATGGCAAGGGTCAGCCTGCAGAGGGGAGGTTTGTACTCAGCGGGAACAGGCTCCTGTTCTCTCCAGGGAGACCACCCGCCACGGCTGACAAGCAGGGCATGTGGTGCTCATTTTTAAAAATGCAAATGAGCTTTTTAACTATTTTGAATTCACAAAAGTTCATGGTGTAAAAAAATGCATAAAAAATGTTAAAAGGATGAATAACGCCACGATCCACTGTGCTATGGATTCAATATAGAATGTGCCCCCAAAGGATCATGTGTTCAGAGGTGCAGCTTGGATCATGGGGCACTGCACTCGTCAGCGGTTCGGTCATCAAGAAGCACACGGGCTGTAAGAAGGCGGGACCTGCCCTGAAGTCGCAGTCCCTGGGCTGTGATTGGAATGGCAGATGCTCATCCCGGGCTCCTCCTTTCTTCCTGTCTCTGCTTCCTGGCTGCCATGAGGTGAGCAGCTTTCCTCCAGGCCTTTCTACCACCATGTTACTACCCCAGGGCCAGCTGACCATGGACTGAGACCTCTGAAACCGTGAGCCAAAATAAACCTCTCCTCCTTTAAATGGCAGGTGTCAGCATTTTGTCCCAGGGAGGGAAAATGACTAAAACACAAAAGCACAGATTTATACTGCAGTGTGTGCACATGGGGCCTACTGCACGTAGTTCTGGACTTGCATAGAAAAAGAAAGATACAAAAGAGGAAAGGAGAGGAACAAGGAAAAACGCTGGAGGCAAGAGATGAGTAAGAGAGAGGGGAAGGGTGGGAAGGAAGAAACGGCAGGAAAAAGATGTCCCCCAAAGAATTCTCATGACACGAACAGTGTGCAAAGTGCTTTCACCAATAACAATGAATTGTGCACTTTTAATGACAATGAGCACAGCCTACACACAGTGCCTTAACAACGGCAGAGAGCGCAGTGGTGGGCGCTGTGATCCACACCAAGTCCCCTCCTGCCCGTCGTTTCTCTCGTCCTTGCACTGCCAGCTTTGTTGATGTTTGCTCTTTAGATATTCATTAGAAATCCGCACAGTGAATTAACAAAAGCCAAACCTGAGGAACATGATCAGTTATCTAACCTTCAACTGTCGTCCTCTTAGTTCCCAGGAACGCGCTTCCTGCGCTCACCGTAGTCCAGCTCTGCTGGAGGAGCAAAAAAGATTGGCACGGAGGAGAGACAGAGCTAATGCAGAAAATCAGGATTTCGGGGCCACATGTGGGAAACATATTAAGATCCTAACAGCAGTTATAAATACAAGTGTGGTAAAAACGGACTCTATCTATAAGTACCTTTAGCATACGTTAATAACTAACTGTGTTAATAACTGTGTTAATACCTGTGTTAATAACTGATTTTTCCACCTGCGATGACTTTCTGCATCGTGATATCACACACGTCAAGCATTTGTTTTTCACCTGGACCAAATCAAACATCTGGTCATCTGTCTGCAGAGCCGAGGAGCGTGCAGAAGCGACGTCCAGTTCCCACACACGTATACGATGATGATCGCTTCAGCGCTGGTCCGGTCCAGCACCAACCCAGCTGCAGCATGGGCTGAGAAGCACACACAGTGACTCGGCGCACACACAGTGACTCGGCGCACACACAGTGACTCGGCGCACACACACACACACACACACACACACACACGTTCAGACTCTTGCCTTCGTCACTTTGCCACTGAATGGCACTGGAGGCTCGGAGGAGCCAGGACTGCAATCTGCGGGGTGCCTTGGACCCTGCCTTGACTCCCTGATTGGTCATGGCGGGGACATGGCAGCGCGCCCCTCTCCCGAGTGCGGGAGGAAACAACCTTCCTAGGGCACAGAGCACGGCGGCCTGTGTACAGCAAAGATCCACGCACAGTGTGCACAAGGCGGTGGTGGTGACGAGGGCCGGGAAGGTGCGTGATGGGAAGTGCAGCTGACAGCCAACTGATGATGGCACTGCTCCTTGGGTTGATGGGGCAGGAAGAGTGCGGCAGGCAGAGGGGACGTCACCGCAGCGGGCGGGAGGTGCGCAGTGACCACCCTGTGGCTGGGCTGCTGGGCAATAATGGGGAGGGGAGCAGGGGCCCCAACGGGCTGAGCCCGGCTGGCACGTCAGATGACGGGGCGGGGTCGGGCATCTGGACCTACGTGAGCCACAGTGACACATGCTTTGGAATGACCTGCATTTCTCCTGAATGAAAAAATGAATATCCAGGAAGAGATTTTCTTTTGTCAGAGGTACTGGGGACTGAAGCCAGGGGCACACTGAGCTATACCCCTGGCCCTTCTTATGCCTAGTTTTATTTTAAAACAGAATCTCACTAAGTTGCCCAGGCTGACCTTGACCTTACAATCCACCTGCTTCAGCCTCCCAAAGAGCTGGGATTACAAGCACGTGCCACTGCACCCGGCTAAGATGTTAACTTTTCCCAAGCCAATACAAAGTTTTGTTTTGGTTTGGTTTGGTTTTGCCCTGCTTTGCTTTGTGCTGCTGGGGATCCCATCCAGGGATCTTCAGAGCTGGGGATGCTGAGGAAAAATGGGGGTGCCCTGTCACTGACCCAGCCCATGAGATGTCTTCCAGCGGTGATCACAGTGAGATGCCCTGGCACTGAATGGGGGTGAGTATGATGAGTAATGGCTGTGCACTCGTAGGTGCTGGGGTGCACCAGACACGGGGTACAGCATGCTGCGTACCACCCCGTCTCCTCCCCATAATACCCCTTCTCTCCACTCACCTTCACGGCTTTGCTGAGCCATCGTAGAATCTGCCTCTAAGGTATATGCTTCGTGGAGTAAAACACAATGGTTTTCACTGTATTCAGAGTCATGCGAGTGTCTCCCCAAGCTTAGAACATTTCTATAAACCCCAAAGGAACTTGGCAGCCATGAAGCATCACCCCCATTTTTCCTCAACCTCCCCAGCTCTGCAAATCACTGATGAAATTCTGCTCATATAGAGCTGCTGTTTCAGGCATGTCCCATAATTTGAAATCAGGTCCTATGTGGACCTTTGTGACAGCTTCTCCTGCTTAGCACTGCCTCCTCCCAGGTTCCCCACACACACACACTCCCCTAGGGGGCAGGGAGTAGAATTTTGTTTCTCCTGTTGTGGGAAAACACTTCCCAGAGGGGCCTACAAGGTTGGGCTGGTCATCAGCTGTGCTTGTTTGAGTTGAGTGTTTCAGTCTTGGGGTGTTGGAAGGGGAGTTGTCGTAAACATCCACATAAACGTTACTCCTCTTGGGTGTGAGCGTAGGAGTAGAGTCGGTGGGACGCGTGGTACCATGCGCTTAACCCAGATAGCCAACATCCGGCCCCGGGTTCCTTCCATGTCCCCATCAGCAGTGGAGGAGGGGATGGTTTCTCTATCTTCTCACCTAGACTGTCCTTCATTACAGTCTTCCAGGTGGGTATGGGGTGGCATCTGCCTGGAGCTTGACTTGCATTTCCTTCAAAACTAATGGCATTAAAATATTTCCATATTTTTTGAGTATTTGTATATCTTCTTCATTAGCTCCAGTGCCCATTGTCAAGCAGGTTGCCTTTGTATAGTTGAGTTTTAAGAGTTCTTCGTATATTAGACACTACTCCCTTATGAGAAATACGGTCTGCAAATAATTCTTCCTAATTTTCAAGCTATTCTTTCAAGCACAATAGAA
Source organism: Dasyprocta punctata (assembly GCA_004363535.1). NCBI lineage: Eukaryota > Metazoa > Chordata > Mammalia > Rodentia > Dasyproctidae > Dasyprocta > Dasyprocta punctata. The sequence goes on along the minus strand of RJWM01028766.1, from coordinate 18,371 downwards.
CAATGTCAAATTCCTTTGAAGCACAGAAATGTTTAATGTTGGTGAAGTCAGAGTTTTTGTATTATTTTATGTTTTAATTGTTATATCTAAAGTATGATCCCCTAATCAGAGCCCAGAAATATTTGTTCCTATGTTTTCTTGAGAGAGTTTCACAGTTTTAGTTTTGTCCTCCAGGTTCTGAGCCACCTTGAATTCATGTTTGTATCTGGTGTGAAGCAGGGGTCCAATTTCATTCTTTCACATACAGAAAATCCAGTGGTTCTGACATCATATGCCCATTAGATTGTCTCGTCAAAAACCAACTGACCACAAACAGGAGGCCAATTCTCAATTTCGCTTTGTTGATCTGTGTCCATCCTTACAAACCGCACTGTCTTGATTACTGTAGCTTTGAAGTCAGAAGTCCTGAGTTCCCCAAATTTGTTCTGCTTTTTCACAGTAATATTGATGGCTCTCTGTCTCTGGGGTGACCATACGGATTTTTGGATCAGTCCATGAGGCTCTGCAGACACGACTGGTATTCTGATAAGTACCGCATTTGCGTCTACAGATGGCGTGGGGTATTTCTATCTTCACAATACTGAGTCTTCCAATTCATGGATGGTGTACATATGTCCTCTCATCTCTTAAGGTCTACCCTGATTTCTTCCAACAACATTTGGTCTTTTTCAGAGTGTAATTTTAGTGCAACATTTAGTAAACTTATTCCTAAATATTTTATCCTTTTTAATACTATTACAAGTGGATTGTTTTCTTGACTTCATGGTTGTCTTGTTCATTGCTAGTGTATAGAAATACACCTGGATTTTTGCTGCTGGCACTGTATCCTGTGACTGTGCTGACCTGGTCTCTAGTTCCAGTGGTTCTCTGCCTTTTCTATATATAAGGGCCTCCTGGGTCTCTTCTATGTATAAGACCGTGTGGTCTGCAAGTGGAGAGAGGTTCGCTGTTGTTTCTCTGTCTGGATGCCTGTATTTCATTCTCTGGCCTAACTGGCCTGACTAAAGCCCCAAGAGCCCTGCTAGGTAAAGATGATAGAAGCAGAGTCTTCCTCTGCTTCCTGATCTTAGAAGGAAAGTTCAGTTCTTCACCACCAGGTGCAGTATCTGATGGGCTGTACCAGTTCAGCTTGAAGAAGCTCCCTTCCGTTTTAGTTTATTGAGTGGTTCTTTTAACCAGGAAAGGAAGCTGAATTTTGTTAAATACTTTTCCTGCACCTTTTGAGCTGGCTACGAGATTTTGGTCCTCTAGTCTATTGATACCATCCATATATTATCTGACTCGTAGATGCTACACAAATCTGACTTTCTTGAATAAATCCTAGTTGGACACAGTGAGCAGTCTTTTTTTTATACATCAGATTCAGTCTGCTAACAGTTTGCTCAGAATCTTTGTGCCTATGTTTATGAGGAATTTGTACTTGTGGTTTTCTTGTGATTTTTCCCCTGAGTTTGCTATCAGGTGATATTGGCTATGTTACTCAGCTTCCCGCAGCTGTGGCAAAGTATCTGCTATAAGCAATTTAAAGGAGAAAAGGTTTATTTAAGGCTCATGGTTTCAGAAGTTCAGTCCACGGTGGTGGGCTCCATGGTTTTTAGGCCTGTGGTGAGGCAGAGGCTTCATGACGGCAGGGTGCCAGAGGTCACAGCCTCGAGACCCACTTCCTCTAACAGCCCCGGCTCCTGATGGCCCATCCCAGGACGGTCCACTCACCTTGCACAGCCTCACCCCTGGGCACAGGAGCCCTTCTAGGGTCTCCTTAAATCCGTGACACCAGTCTCATAAAAATGTATACTTGGGAAACATTCCTCCTCTTCGCTTTGTAAAGAACTTATATTAACTATTTTTCTTTTTTAAAAAATGTGCAAAATCACCAGTGAAACCATCTGGGTCTAAATTTTTTCCTTGGTGGGTGGTTTTTAAATTACTAATTCACAGTTTTTTTTCTTGTAAGTTTACCCTATTTTCTGTTTCTCCTTGAGACAGTTTTAGCAGTCTGTGTCCTTCTAATAATTTGTTCCTTTCATCTAAATTAATTGGTATCGCTCCCATTTCATAAATGATGAAACTTAAATTTATGGAGGTTAGGGACTTTCCCAGGGTATGAAACTCATCAACGGTCCTATCTTAAGTCATCAAATGCAGATCTGTTTCATACAAAGTCTATCGCTTTCACCACTTGTTTAAATAATTCTGCATCTTACCGAGAAGAAAGAGCAGCTGTATTACACACTACCCTGAAAAGGAAAATAAAGCAAGTGGCTGAATAGTTCTTCCCGATACTAAAACACACTGTAAGACAAAAACCGAAGCAGTGTGGTGCCGGCTCACCCTGCGCATATGTTGTGTTAGAAGCACTCACGGCCTGGGGACGACCACCGGTGCACAGGTGTACTGGCCATGACCCAAGCCACTTCAAGATCCTCCTGTTCCTTCTCAGCAAAACATGCCTTTGTCTGCACCCTGGGCCCAGGGCTGGCCCACACTGACCTCAAAGACATGTCACCCTGTGCCAGGGATTGGCTCCTACAGGACGTGTCACACTTTCCTGGCCAATGAGACGTGAAGGGAGGTCTCCGAGGGCGTCTGGCTCGGTGCCCTCCATCGACTGCTCACTCCGTTATCTCCAGGACCCCCTTGAACCAGCATCCCGGAGCCTCTTCACTACAACCTCTGTGGAGGTCTCTGTCTTAGCTGGCTGCTTACGAATTTCAGACTCTCCGACGGTGGCTTTCCAGGAGGCAGAGGTCAGCCCTGAGCTCCCTGCTTCTCCCTGGAGGCGCATTCAAGGGCAGAAATCATTTTCCGGGGTGTTCGCCTAGCCTCCCCGACTTCCCACTTCCTCCACTGGTGTCGCATAGTCGACGTCACTTTGGCGGGCAGCTGTGCCCTTGTGATCACGTTTCTGCCCTGTGGTCCTTTCCATTCCCGAGTCGCGGTCCTTTGTCTCTCGTGGACCAGAGGAGGGCGCTAACATCTTTTTGGCCGTTCTTCACGCCCCCTCCTGAACTGTCTATTCCTGTGGCCTGCCTGGCAAGACCTTGCAAGAGCCCCTCATCTGTCATCACCCCAACCTTTACCTGTCACCTGTGTGGCAGATGCATTTGCCCACAAAGTGTCATTTTTTAGGTACTTCATTTTTTGTACCCTTTACTCAAAATTCTAGACTTTAAAATAGATGTGTCTTTTTCCTTATGGTTCGTAGGTTTTCTGAGTCACAAAATCTCCTTCATCAGCAGCTTGTGATGTGGTCTGCTGGCTTTTCTCTGAATGTTCTTTTTATATGTAAATCATATAAAATATTTGCTTCTGTCTACAGAGGGAGCTAGAAATGCAATGCGGCTTTCCTCTAGGTACTATCTTAATCTACTGGTCATTTACTTAAAACTTGATCTTGTTCTTGCTGAACTGAAAGTCATCTCTGAATATCAAGTTCCACTCTACGCCGGGGTCCACCCTCGTCTGCGGTGGTCTGCACTGCCCAGGCCTCTGTCCAGTGCTGGTGCCGCACTGTTTTGAGTCAAGTGTTCAGGTTTGCTAAGAAGCCACTGCCTTGTCCTCATTTCTCTTTTTACAACCATTCTGATTTATTTTTCTACATCAATATTAAAGTAAGTTTTTAAATCTTCCTATACAAAATTTAATTGCGATGGCTGTGAATTTATAGGATGACCTAGAAGCCAAGGTCTTCCCAGCAGAGACCTCGGCCTCTGCTTCTGCTCGCAGAGTCCCTCCCTTCCACGTGCTGACGCGGCCCCGACTGTGACCTCTGCACCCCATGCGAAAGCACAGCCCCAGAGCCAGACAGGATGCGCTGACCTGCGGCAATGAGAATGTGCTCACCTTTTTTGTAAAGGGAATTTTTTTTTGAGGCAAGCTCTTACTAGGGAGCCCAGGCTGCCCTCAGGCTTGCTACGACCGCCTTGCCTCAGCCTCCCGAGCACTGGGGTTACAGGTGAGCACCACCACAACCGACTGGGAAAGAAATCTTTTACTGCACAAAGATCCATGAAAAGGAACTTTCCCCCAACATCGTGTCCTCTGCTACAAGGACTCTATTACCAAGCTTTTGCCAGAAGAAAGAAAAAATTACTTACATAGTGTAATTATTGCATGAAAAGAGCGAAAAGAGACTATAAAATTACATGTGTAAACTACAACTGAAAATGTACAAAAATACAGGGAAAAGCACAGAGGAGGACGCACAGAAACGTCGCAAGCATAATCAGTTTATTGAACAGTTTATTGACAAGCTTTGCTCCCTATTTTTTAAACTTTCTCTAGTGTCATTACATATTTTAACTGTTTTGATTATTTTAAGAGGTAGAAAGTGTTATTAATCAGGATTAAATGAAAGGCCAACTGGTTCGACTTCATGGGAAATTTTAGCATGTTTTCTTGACGGAGCCTTTGATTAGTTTTCAAACTTCACAGTGGTAACGGCGCACAGACCACGAGCTCTAACCGGAGGTCCTGCTCCCGCTCGCCGGAGCCAGGCCTGCCGCCTGCCCCAGTGCGACTTGCTGTCCCTCTGAGAGCGCGCTGGGTTCCTAAGCAGGTTAAGGCTGTCGCTGCAATCCTGTTCAGCCGGCTGATTTGCATCCGAGGCCTCCCTGAAGTACACTTCCACCCAAATAGGAGGGCATTAACAAACCTTAATAACACAGCGCATCGTCACTTATCAAATGAATAAAGTTTTGTTCTCCTAAAATGAATAAAACCAAAGTAACTCTGACTCTGCCTGCAGCTGAGGCTGTTAGACCTGCACTCCTGGCTGCACGGTCAGAGTGGTGGAGCCCCCACTGCTGTTTGGATTTTAGGGTTTCATAATTCTTCATTTTCATGACAACCCCAGCAAGGTGGGATTAAGGTGACAGGAACTTGGGTGTCAGACGGCGGTGATGTGCTTGAGTCTCATCCACAGGTATATGTATTCACTTATTACCCAGCAGATATTAAATGAGCCGCTACTTTGTGTGTGGTACAAACAGGGTAACAAGTGGGAGAGGCTAAGAGGGCTTCAGCCAGGACCCATCCCTACTGGCCTGCCTCAACACGAGCCGCCCGTGGGACCCGAGGAAGGAACACCCAGATGGTTGCCTAGACCTGCTGCCCCAGACCCCCTCACCCACCCTCCCCAACAGAAAGGCTCGCGGTGCCCCCAAGCCCAGGTTGGAGGCTCAGACCCAAACCTGCTTGGCGTGGTGAGTCCAGTCCATGGCCAGGGTCGGCAGCGGGGAGGCGGAAGGCTCTGCACATGCTGCTGACGCACAGGGAATGAGGCGCATGCGGCAAACACATTTCTAAAACCACATTTCCAAGGGTTACAAACCACTGCTCTCACCAGCTCGCCCCAAGGTGCACCTCGTGCTGAGGTCCGCACTCCACCCACAGGCCGCCCACACCCTCCCTGATCAGTCGGCTTTCTGCGGCGAGGACGTGATACCCAGCACCTGCAAATTAAAGGAGGGGAGCGTTACTGGCTCACGGTTTCCAGTGGGCTCAGTCCACGGCCAGCTGGCTCCAAAGCAGAAACAGCGTGGTGGAGGGGCCTGGTGCACGGATGGTGGCCAAAAAGCAAAGAGAAGACCTGAGGACAAGAACACACTCTTGGGGTCACGCCCCCAGTGACCACCGCCCATGGGGCTCCACCTCCCCATAGCACATTCAGCCACGAACTCATCCATGGAAGAATCCACCGACGCCCACGGTGCCCCTGTGATCCAGTCCACGCACACAGGAGACTTCTGAAGGACGGTGCAGGTCTGGGCCACCACACGCCTTGAGGCACACTGCCCGGGAAATTCTCTGGGGCGCTTTTCATCAGCACAGGGCCAAAGCCACCACCGTGGACAGTGGCTCATACTGTCCACCAGCTTAATACAAGTTGCTGTGATTTTGTAGCAAACAAAATGCAAGAGTTTTACTTCTCTTTAATTAATTCGAGATGAGTGAAATTTCAAAGGCATCAATATGAAAATAATTAAAGAGCAAGATAGATGAGATTCATTAGCTCACCACCAGAACCTCTCGTACCTGGGTCTGATTGTACCCTCCAAGATTGCCAAGACACTCATATTTTACACCAGTTAGAAATCCAGGATTTTTGTGTTTGCAAATGGGGAAAAATGGAAATTTCCACCAACACATGTAATTACATATATGTGACTTTAGTACTGTAGTTCAAGACAATACAAACTTTATTTTAAACACAGGACTTTTTTTTTTTTTTTTTTTTTTTTGTACCAGTGATCAAACTCACAACCTTGCACTTACCAGGCAGGCACTTATGCCACTGAGCTAAACCCATGGCTCTTTCAACAGCACTGGCCATTCGAGAGATGCAAATGAATGTAACGCTGAGATTCCACCTCACCCCAGAAGGAATGGCTAGTATTAAGAAGTCAACCAGTAACAAATGCTGGAGGGGCTGTGGACAAAAAGGACCCTTCTCCACTGTTGGTGGGAATGCAGGCTGGTGCAACCACTGTGGAAGTCAATGTGGAGATTCCTCAAAAAGCTAGGATTGGAGGTCCCATTTGACCCAGCTATTCTCTTTCTGGGTATCTTCCCAAAAGAACTAAAAGCATCTCGCCACAGTGATATATGTGCACCTATGTTCATAGCTGCCCAGTTCATAATAGCTAGATCTTGGAAACAACCTAAATGCCCCTAGACTGAGGAATGGATAAAAAAGATGTGGTACTTCTACATAATGGAATACTACTCAGCTATAAAGAACAATAAACTAGACACTTTCACCCTTAAGTGGATGAATACTGAAAATATACTTCTCAGTGAACTAAGTAAGTCACACATATGCAACTATCACATTGTTGCACTGGTGTGATGAACTGAAACAAAATCTATGTATATAAAAAATTAGTTGGGACAGTCAGAGAAAAAGAATTTTGAGTGAAATGTAGTTTTCTCAGGGTCATCTTCAGATTTTATTTTTAATGCAAAATGTTTATTTGAAAACAATAGAGCAATCATAACAAAAAAGATAGTCATATAGCAGGCTTCTCTTGATACATTGAGGCAAAAGTTTTGTGTTAATAATTTGTTGGATAATGTTTCATGTCTATATTTTTTATCTTAAATAATTTCTGGGAATATAGTCACATTCAATGTGCTGATAATTGTTACTGTATTGTCGGCTGGTTGTGAAATTGTCTTGATTTATTTTCCTTTTGTTTAAAATTTTAAAAAAATTCCTGGCCCTATTTTTTGAGACAGGGTCTCACTATGCAGTTCAGGCTGGCCTTGAACTCACTTTGTAACCCATGCTGGCCTTGAACTCACAACGATCCTCCTGCCTCAGCCTCCCAAGTGCTGGGACAAACTTTATTTTGAAAATGGCATTTTTAAAGCCCACTCTCACATGTGCCCTTTGCATATCACAGGGGCAGAAACACTGAGACAATTTCTCCTAACATAAACCAACCTGGGCAGCGACGGAAACGCAGCTCTGTTCAGACTGGAGATCAATGGGTGGTGGATAAATACACAAGCCCCCTACTTTTAGGGTCATCAGTGCCTCCAAACACTTCCCCTGTCTGTCCAGACCAGCGGGGCCCCAGCTAAATCATGAATTTCATTTCCGCTCTGGACTCCGACTTCTTTCAAAGCTGCATTTGTACAGTGACCATATTGTTTTGTATTTATACTTAAAAGCTCACACGTTGGGCAGGGGCCTGAAAGGTGGACCCTGTCTCAAAAAAGAGAGAGAGAAACATGAAGTGCATCCTTTAAACGTCTGCATTTGGTAAGGACCCGCTGTCCTACCCCGGGCCAGCGGGCAGCGCTGTCACAGCCCGAGCGGTGTCTATGCACCAAGCCGGCCCAGCACCTGCACCAGGCCGCGTTGTTTCCCAGCGTGACCCCACCCCCGGGGAAGGCTGTTTTAGAGCCGGACTGTGTGACCTGAGCATGGCAGGTCCCGGCAGGCCCCTCCTTGCACCAGGTGGTCCCACCTCCACTCCAGACTTACTTAGGAGCCCCAGGGCCCAGGGGGCGCGGGGTCACCCACATCCTAAACGCGGTCAGCCCACAGACCTTGGCTGTACAGTGTGGCCTCGTCCAGCTGTGGTGCAGGACGGTGGGGAACAGCGAGCCTTGCCGAGCACAAGGCCGCTCCCAGCCCCTGAACGCTGAAGGCTCACCGCAGTTTCCCCAGCATCAGATACACCGGTGCCAGCACCGCACCTCCTCCCCAAGGCATGTGGGCATCGTGGACTCGGTGCTCGAGGCGTCCTGGAACTGGGCATAACCGTATGAATAAAGCCTCATGTGTGGAGGCAGCAGTCCTGCCCCGCCTCCTGCTCCTGGGGCTGCTGTGGGGCAGTACTGCTTGGGTCCCCAGGCAGGGGCTGACTTCGGGGCCACAGGGCTAATGCTGCTCCTGGAAGTCTCACAGCGACTGAGCCAGCCCAAGAGGCGAGGTGGGGGACGAGGTGTGCTGGTGTGACAGAAATCTTGAAATTTTAAAACTAACTAGCAGGCTGATCCCGTATTGAGACAAGATACACTCAGGCTGCCCAGCATGCAGCTGGACTGCTGAGCCCAGGCAGCTTTGACCGGGTCACCCTGGTGCCCTGCACAGGTATCTGACTCAGGTCAGTCTGACCACGTCCAGTTACATTCTCTGTGCTTTCCTCCTAAAACCGTGGTCTGTTTTTCTAACACAGTTCAAAGACTTCCTACCCAGCAGCAGGCAATACTTTAACCCAATTAAAAAAAGGCTTTTAAGCTTCTATATTCCTGCTTGCAAGACCTATAGAAGCTAAACCCCAAAGTGATTCGGGGCTGGCGATTTGGAACTGGTTCCCGCCAGCCCACTGGCATGATAAAAAGTTGCCTTCCAACTCCTCAGTGTGGAGCGTCTTCCTCTGGTTCGGTACTGGTTCCGCAGCACTGGGGCTCCAGGATCCCCGATAGGAGGACAGCAGAGGCCAGGCCAAGCCAGGGCAGACAGCAGCGCCACGGCGGAGACCGGAGCCAGGGCACCGGCTGGGCAGAGCAGGCAGCACCACCAGGTGCAGCTGGCAGTGCAGGCGTGCCGTGTCTGGAGTCAGGCGCCCCCGTCCACGCAGAAGAAAGAGGAGGGCCAGGAGTGGGAGGAGGAACCCACAAAGCTGTTCTTTCCAGGAGATAATGAAGAGGCAGAAACAGGGACGGGGTTACTTTTGTTTTATTCTTATGGCTTGTTTTTTCTAACTTTTTTTATCATGGTAAACTACCCACGAGATGAAGTTTGCCATTGTAAGCATCTCTAAGTGTCGCACGGAAGACTGCAGGGCTGAACCAAACATCATCTTTTCATCTTGCAAAAGTGAAACCGTCCCCACTAAACACACAGGCCGGCACCCTCCATCCCGGGCCCCGGCAGTCACCATCTGACCTTCTGCTCGTGTGAATCCGACTTCTCCAAGTTCCTCAGGGAAGTGGAACCTATGGTGCTTGCTCAACTGTGTCTGCTTTTTTCACTCAGCACCACATCTTCCATCCACACCCCACTCCCCCTCCTTTTCAGGGCACAGTGATATTCCTGTGTGGAGTCCCTGGCACCCCCGTTTTGTGGATCCAGTCATGGATCCAGGGACACCGGGGTGCTCCCACACCTTAGCTATTTTGATAATGCCGCAGTGAACGTGCGTGTACCGCCTTAGAGAGCCTGGCTCGCTCACATTTCCAAGACGGAGATGGCCAGGCAGCGTGAACGTGCAAGGACACAGAAACAGGCAGCAGAGCAGAGCCCGAGGGAGCAGGGGCAGCGCAGAGGTGAGCGGCTTAACTTGGTGTCCAGACAAAGGCGGGCACAGCCGGCCGCTAACCATGGTCCCGGTGTCCCTGGGGGCAGCAAGGCCAGCGGGGTAAGTCGGGGACTGGGGCAGGCTAGGCACGGGAGGGAGCCTGTGGGTGTGTGCTCAGGGCCACCAGGAAGCCGAAAGGCAAAGCGGGCCAGTGGGCTGGACGCGGCTGCCCCGGCCAGGCTGGGGTTAGAGCCCAGGGAAGGGTCATGGACTGAACCACTCACCTCCATCCAAAACCGTGAAATGACACGAGGTCCAGTGACCCTGAGACTCGGCTCCCTTACGCCAAGGACCACCTGGGACGGCAGCGTCCCAGGCTGTCACACGCGGCTCTCGGTCTTCCTCTGCCACGTCCACCTGCAGCTGCCCACTCCCCAGAGGACACTCAGGTTTTGCTGTCGGTCATCCCCAGAGCCTGCGCTGTCTGACCGCCATCCCCACCCCCGGCCGGCCCTCTGCGCGCCTGTCTGCCGTGTGTGTCTGTGTGTGACCTCAGGCTCTCTCTGCCAACGCCCTGCAGGACCCCCAGGACTTCTGCTCCTTCCAGCCACCCTCCTCCGCCCCGGGAGGACTGTGTTCACCCCCAGTTTCCAGTTGTGTCCAGCAGCAGCTGGCATGGGGACTCTGCAGTGGTCCAGATGGTTCTGAAACCACCTTCCCCGGCCGCTGTCGTCCTCACAGCGGACGCGCTGGGCTGCCGCTTCACCGTAACCGCAGCAGTGGACGGGGCCTTCCTGTGTCTGCACAACCAGTGCGGTGGGAGAGGGATTCCTGCCCCGCCCGGGTCCCCTGGGGTCACTGGTCTCCCCTGCGCAGCCATCAGCACCTATTTCGTGTTCTGTTGCGCCATCTGCTGGTGAGTTTGGGAGCCTCTTCCTCACCAAAGTGGAAAAGTTCCCCTTCTCGTTGTATTCGTCTTGTACGCTCGAAAAAATGAAAAATCTTCGCAAAAATATTTTCAAACTGTTCGTTTCCAGTCCTCACCTTCGCTCATTAGTCATTTAAGTGTGAATGGTGTTGGAGCCTCGAATCTTGCCCCAATTCCTTACAGCTCTCCGAGCCTAAGAACTATTCCGCATCACTTTTTTAAAGAAAATGCGTTGTTCTGGTCTCAAACCTACCGAGTCAGGACTATCTGGGAATGTGTATTTTCCAGAAGCCCCTCTGGCGGCCTCAACTCAGGCCAGCGTGGCGGCGCTGGACTCCATACCACGAGTGAAGACCCCGCCTGTGACCTCAGTGGGCCCCGCCCAACAGCAGGTGCGTTAATAACGTGGCTTACACCACCCTTGGGTTATGGGTGAAAGTACACGCGCAACATACGCCAAATTCCGTATTCAGATTTAGGTGTCACGGCCAACACGCAAATACTTCAGAATTTTTACAAGCCTGAAATGCGAGACGCCTGTGGCGCCAAGCGTTTGAAGAAGCAATCCTCACCCCTTGCCGTCAAGCAAAGGGCCTCTTCGGGTCATTAGCGTCGGCTCGGTTTCCAGTGCGACCAATCAGCTGTTCCAGGTTACCGGTTTCCAGCGGTGTTAGCCCGTGAAGACGCCTCACGGCAGGGCCCACCTGGGGCTGCGCGGGGCCGGCTGCACGCTCCAGGTGCGCTGGGCTCTGCGGGGCGGCCCCGCCCTGCACGTGGGCACGCGCGCTCCCGAAGACGCGTGGATAGACAGCCACGTTTACAGGTCCGCCGCTGCCCGGCACCCTGACTTTAAGCACAGTTTTGTTTTCTTGGGCGGAAAATTTCAACCTCACATTTCTGACGGGCGAAAGAGCGCGAACGCTGAGGCTTAGAGCGACACCGCCGGGTGCAGGAAGCTACCTCAGTCCTTCTGCTCCCGGGGCGGGGGCGGGGCTAGGGACGAGGCGGGGCGGGGCGGGGCTAGGGACGGGGCGGGGCCAGGGCGGGGAGGGGCAGGGCTAGGGAATGGGCGCTCTCGCGCGTCCCGCCCCGCGGAAAACGACCTTCATGCGGCAGCCAATCAGAGAGCGGCGCGCGCAGGCCGTTGGGGCGGGGCTCGCGCCGGCCACGCCTCCCGACTCTTGTGGGCTGCACTGAGGGGCGGCGGCGGGGGCAGAGGCGGCTCGCGGAGGGTCTCCGTTGCGGCCGTTGGGGGCGCCTGTGGTGTGCTGCGGCGGGGTCGGCTCTGCGCGCGGAGGACGAGGCTGGCCGGCGACAGTGGGGACGAGGACGCTGGGGACCCGCCGCCGCTCCATCCCCGACGGGGCCTGTGCGTGTCGCCCCCAGGAGGAGGGGACCGGGGCCGGGGCCGGGCGGGCGCTGAGCGCAGCCACGCTCCCGGGCGCCGGGTGAGGGCCAGGGCGAGGGCGAGGGCGAAGGCCGGGGCGAGGCGGGCTCCGCACCCCACCCGCGCTCCCCACGGCCGCCGCCGCCTCCCCGGGACCCCGAGCCTCCGCTCGCTCAGAGTCCGCGCGCGGTGCCGGCCCGCGGAACGCCCCGCCCTTGTCGGCTGCGGGAAGGGGTCCGGGGAGGCCGCGTGCTGGAGACTGGGGAGACAGCCGGGTGCCCGGGAGCTTGTTGGGGGACCCCGAATGAGTTTAAAGGTGACAGCGTAGCGGCGGTCCCCAGGACGTGCACACCGAGCGCTGCTGTTGCAGTCACCTCCTTCGCAGAGAGAGAGGATGACGGGGCGGGCCCGCGCCAGGGCTCGAGGACGGGCCCGCGGCCAGGACACGGCGCAGCGCATCGGGGCGGCCCTGGTGAGCACGCCTGCCCGGCCTGGCCCGGCCCCCACAGTGTGTCGTGGGGTGGGGGGAGAGGCTGCCGGCCCCATGTCTCGCGGCTCTTGGAGCGGAGATTTCTTTTTAAGAATAAAGTACTTGTCACTGATAGGTATTGGTTGAACTAGTTAAGGATTATTTTCTTTGGTTCCTGGGCTCTGGATAAAAGAATGGCGTTTTGTGTTTGTGTATGTGTGGCCAGAGCCAGCAGCCTGGGTACCCCCAGCCGAGACCTCCGCAGCCCCTGGCAGAGGGGGACCTGGTCGGCCGAGGACGGCAGAGAGGAGCAGCAGGGGCCATAGCCAAGTCACAAGGTGCAGGGCACTGGGGAGGCCTTGGGATCCCACTGACTGGGACGGTGTGGCTGTGGTACAGGTGGTGTGGGATTTGTTTTCCCCTGAGGACAGAGGTGTGCCGGGGCCCAGGGGAGCGATGGCAGAGCGATGGACTCAAGTCAGCGACCAGCTTACCTTTATGCAGTAATAAGTCCCTCTCAGAACGTCGAAGTGGTGTCTCTGGGGCTTGTGTCCCACTCAGGACTGCATTTAGCAGAAGTGTAATTGTATACTTTACTTCCCGCACACCGAATGACCTCGTCATTTAGGTTCTTGTTGCCGCAGTTGTTGGAACTAAGCAGGAACTGATTTATCAATACCTGACACCTCTCGCCAGGTGACAGGTGTGTGATGGCCACAGGATACACACAGATGCCTGCGTCCATGCTGCCAGTTTTTGAGGGGCTCAAACAGTTGCATGAGATTTAAGTTTTCTAACCCAGGTTGTAGATTTAAACCCTCTAAACTGCCATCCCTTGCAGCCTAAACTGCAACGTGATGTGTGGTGGAAAATGAGTGTTAAGGGTGTAGAGTGCAGACGAGCCCTTCCCAGTCTGGTCCCGCCCCTGTCCTTGCACCAGAGCCCTGTGCCTGGACATTGTGGAGGTGCAGGTGTCTTGCAGGGGGCCCCTGAGCCTGCTGAAGGCCGCGTGGGGACCCAGTGCCTCGGCCCTCACTCCCTGGCTGCCCACAGGTGTGGGGAAGGTGGGATGGGGTCACTGTGTGTCACCAGGCAGGTTCTCTGGGCGTCTCATGGCCCTGTAGGAACTGCTTGTGAGGTTTGATGTTTGGTGCTGCCCAAGCGCATGAGCTGCTTTTCTCTTTGTGTTTAAGAACTCCAGATATCTGCTGGGTTTCAGGAGCTGTCGCTGGCAGAGAGAGGAGGGCGCCGTAGGGACTTTCACGATCTTGGTGTGAACACGAGACAGAACCTAGACCATGTCAAAGAGTCCAAAACAGGTGGGTTAAGTAGCAATTGCACCTCAGAGGTCACTTTCGCGTGCTCCGAGCGGGCCTCAAGGCGCTTTGCCTCGCCTGCTGTCAGGGGCATGTTACACATGGCAGAGGGGCAGCTGGGCTGGGCTGTCTGTGCTCTGTCCCCTGCAGCTTTGATGAGACAGCTGATGGGTGTCTTTGTGCGATATGAAAGTTGTTTGCTTAGTCACTTGGCAGGGCCGTTGTAGAGGGAGCGGGGCTGGCGGCACGCACATTGCCTGGTGCAGTGAGGAGTTGGCTGGCTGGGTGTCTGGGAGCTTGGATGAGGCTGCCGTCCCCAGCCCCGCCACCCTGGTCCCGGGAGGGCACTGAGCGCGGCTGCCCTGCAGGCTCCTCGGGCATCATCGTGAGGCTGAGCACCAACCACTTCCGGCTGACCTCCCGCCCGCAGTGGGCCCTGTACCAGTACCACGTGGACTACAACCCGCTGATGGAAGCCCGCCGTCTCCGCTCGGCACTGCTCTTCCAGCACGAAGACCTCATTGGAAGGTGTCACGCTTTTGATGGCACAATATTGTTTCTACCTAAACGACTACAGCACAAGGTTATTTCACACGTCTGGGTGCGCGAGGGAGATGGGGGCTTCCAGCTCAGCGCAGCACTGTCGCAGTTCTGGGGAGACCCGGGGTCTGGGGGACTTGTAACCAGCCGAGGCCTCCGTGGCATCCCTGTGTCGTCCTTCTGTCCCAGACACTGACAGGCCGCGGCTGTCCTGTGAGGAGGCATCTTGGCCTTCCTTCCCGGGGCCGCTTTGAGAGATTCCGTCTGAGCCAGGCTCAGGGCTCTGCCTTTCCGCCCGCCTTGCTCTGTGATGGTGCGGTTCGCTCCTCACAGCCAAAGCCGGGTTTCCACCTCTCTGGCCGCAGGTCACGGAAGTGTTCAGCCAGACCCGGAACGGGGAGCGCGTGAGGATAACGATCACGCTGACCAATGAGCTCCCGCCGACATCCCCCACCTGCCTGCAGTTCTACAACATCATCTTCAGGAGGTGCGCGTGTGCTAAGTGGCGTGTCACCAAGAGACATTTGGGGCGGGGGTGCCGCTCAGTGAGCACTTGCCGGGCGTGCAGGGGACCCTGGATCTGTCACCAGCACTCCAGGGCAAAACTAAGGAAGCTTAAAACACAGAACTGAGCAACTCTGCTACCTGTGTACCTACTGCCTAAGTTTGGATTGCTGGGTTTCTCTGACCTGTAACTGCTGTAAGCTGTGGTTTACTGGTGCAGCACTCTTATTTGGTCTCACCGTCCTGTCTGTGACTTTGCCATGTGTGTTGACCTGAGGTTTTTACAGTGCTGTTTGAGCTCGTGCTAGGAGCCTGCTTCTCCCTGGCTCTGCCCTTCCCCACCCAACCAGACCCCCACCCCATCACAGGAGGCTGCTGCGGGCTGAGTAGCTGGCCTGCAGCAGCAGGAGCCAGGGCTGCTTGAGTGTGTAACTGACCTCAAATTGCTGGTGGGTCGCCATCCCTTTGGCAAATCCTTGTCGAGTGAACGTCATGGTGGAGCCATCATTCCTTAAATGAAGGGGTGCTGACTTTTCTGCACAGGGCCTCAGGGTCCGTGCAGCTGCTCTGCTCCGCCACTGCCCAGACTGTTCCCCAGTAACACTGCACCAGCACCGGCTGCAGAGATCCCGACGCCTTCACGTGTCTTGAGAAAACCTTTGGATGCTTTAAGAACCTTGAAAGCCCTTGTGACCTCGCAGGCCATCTGGAAACACCTGGCCTTGGCCTGGCCACAGGGACAGCTTGCCCGCCCTGCCCGAGCCTCACACCCTTACATGGGCTGTGTGAGCTGCTGTCGGTGCTCACTGCTCTGACCCTCTGGATTTCTAGGCTCCTCAAAATCATGAATTTGCAACAGATTGGACGGAATTACTACAACCCACACGACCCGATCGACATTCCAAACCACAGGTCGGTGTGCAGCGTGGGGTGAGAATGGTGCGCACGTCGGGGTGGGGCCTGTCTCACACAGTGCAGACCCCTGCCCGGCTCTAGGTCTGGGGTAAAGACCGTGAGTGGGCGATGCACCCCAAAGTGGCCCCGAGGATGTGGGCACCTGCAGTTAGAAGGGCCCTGCAGGGGGCAGTCAGTCAGCGTGGGCCCTGAAAAGGGGGTTTGGGAAAGAGCTGGCGTGTTGGCATGATGCTGCAAGCCTGTGATCCCAGCATTCAGGAGGCTGAAGCAAGAGGATCACTGCAAATTCAGAGTCAGCCTGGGCTACATTGTGAGCTCAAGGCTAGCCTGAACTACACAGTGAGACCCTGTCTCCCAAACAAAGGCTGGCGGTGAGTGGTGGTGCACTTATTAGTGTACTTAGCAGTGTTAGTAGCGTGGTTCTGGTTGGTTATGACTTGTGTATGTCGTAGGTGATTGTCACCATCCTAGCACATCGTTAAAAGCCTCGGAAAGCCAGGTCTCCACCTGGTACCGCGAGAAACCTAGAAACAGGGAAGGGGCCCGGGCCCTTGTGTCCGGCTGGCCCGGCCTGGGGTGGGCAGGGCCGCCGCGTGAGTGCCGTGTGCACCGCCCTTCCCTGCAGGTTGGTGATCTGGCCTGGCTTCACCACCTCCATCCTGCAGTACGAGAACAACATCATGCTGTGCACGGACGTCAGCCACAAGGTGCTGCGCAGTGAGACGGTGCTGGACTTCATGTGCAGCCTGTACCACCAGACGGAGGGCCACAAGTTCCAGGAGCAGGTGTCCAAGGAGCTCATCGGCCTGATTGTGCTCACCAAGTAAGGCTGCGGCTGGACGGAGCTCGGGGCAGGAGAAGGGGGCAGCAGTGTCTGGAAGGGCCAGCGGCCAGTGTCCTGGCCCTTCCCGTTTCCAACTGTCAGTCAGTCGGCACCCCTCCTCGCTGACCCGCCTCTTCCAGGGCGGGCTCTCCCACAGCATCCTGCGCATCACCTGTCCCGCTGTGACATCTTACCCCGCGGTCAGCCAAATGTCCTCTGACCACCCTGGTCCCACAGGTACAACAACAAGACCTACCGGGTGGATGACATCGACTGGGACCAGAACCCCAAGAGCACCTTTAAGAAGGCAGATGGCTCAGAGGTCAGCTTCCTGGAGTACTACCGGAAGGTAGGCAGCCTGGAGCCCGTCCTCACCCCGCCGCGGAAACACTGTCCCGGCCTGCCGCTGTCCCTCCCACAGCATGAGCGGTCACACGTGACTCGTGTGAATTGAAGCATGTGGAAGGCGGGCAAAGCTGGAGCAGCTCAGGCTGACAGCTCCCCCGGGTCCCCACTCTGCGGCCAGCACTTCCCTGCCCCTGGGGGCCGGCACCGCAGGCCGGGCGCAGCAGGCTCTGGCTCTGATTCCCCTGCATGTGGCCACACTCTGCAGTTCCCCCACTTCGGTTCCTCTCCTGCCTGAAGCAGGGGCGCGGGGGCGTGGCTGCACGACGTGGGGTGGGGAGCGTGTGCCCACTGCATTCTCAGTCCTGTCTCATTTTACTGGACACGAGCGACAGGGTCTGTGGTGGGCGCCCCTCCCGGCAGGGGGTGTGGCAGCACCCTCGGCACTGTGGTGACAGCAGCTTGAGTAGCGAGTGACACTTTGGGATTAAAGATGAGCCCCAACGTGCAGGTGGCTGTCGCTGTGAGGAGGGTGAACCCCAGCGGGGAAGCAGCCTTAGCTCAGGGTCTGCCGGGGAAGGGGCGCACTCTGAGGTTCTGCCCTGGACCTGGCGAAGGCCTGTGAGGAGTTGGGGGGCATGTGTGTGTGTGCCCTGCCTGTGCCCGCCCTCTCTCTGGGGTACGAAAGCCGCCTCTTCCTGGACAGCGGCTCAGCGGGGGCCAGAGTGGAAGCCAGACCAGGACCCGGACCTGGGTGTGCCTCCTGCCCTCTGGGGTCGTGACGGTGGGTGGGGCCTCATCCCTGGGCGAGGCAGGGCCAGGCAGATGGCTCCGGGCCTGGGGATGTGCCCCCAGTTGTGCAGGATGTGAAAGATGTCACTAGGCCATGGGGAGTGATAGGAGGGAGGCTGGGCGTAACACGGGCTGGGCCTCGGTGAGCCCGCCCTGGTGTGACGGCCCAAGGCCCGAAGGATGGAGCAGGCCCGGAGGAGGATGGGTGCACTTTGCCGGCCACAGAGGCAGAGCCCAGCCGTGCTGGGGGCACTGACTCCTAACACTGAGGGCCGTCTTTGTCACGGAAGGCTCCTGCCCTTGGGCAGACGGCCCCCCTCCCCTTCCCTTGAGCAGCAGTATAACCAGGAGATCACCGACCTGAAGCAGCCAGTCCTGGTGAGCCAGCCCAAGAGGAGGCGGGGCCCTGGGGGCACCATGCCCGGGCCCGCGATGCTCATCCCGGAGCTCTGCTACCTCACAGGTGCAGGCCGCTGGGCCCTCGGGCGTCCCCCGTCCCACTCTGCCTCCCCTTCCCTCTCCTCCCTCTCCCCTCCCCTTTTCTCCCCTCCCTCTCCCCTCCCCCTTTTCTCCCCTCCCTCTCCCCTCCCCCTTTCT
>RJWM01028765.1:0-25251 GCA_004363535.1 Dasyprocta punctata | reverse complement strand
GTCACTTTTCCTTATCCTTGGGAATTGGCTTATGTGCCTTCCAACAGTCCTGTGGTACAGAATATTGTTGAAAATGTGAAAAAGGACTTAAACACCAATATGCAAGGTTAGAAATTAAGGTTTTCTGAAAACACATATTATTAAATTGTTTTAGCAAAGACATACTTATAACACTTTTAACTAGACAGTTATCTTCCATGTAAAGTACTGTAGGATATTCATATAACCAGATATTAATGCCTTCAGTACAATATTATAAACTTTGTTAAACTCAAGAGTGTCTTAGTTACTTTTTGCTCATTGCCGAGACAAAATACCTGACGCCCAAAATTAGGGAAGGAAAGGTTTATTCTTACAGTTTCTTGGGAGTTTCAGTCCATTAGTTGGCTCCTAGTCAGCATGGGGTGGCGGGGCTACCGTTCATGGTGGCTGCAAGCCACAAGGCGTGCTGGTGAGAGAGAGGGAGGAAGTGGAAGACCCGCCTTCCCTTACACTGTATGTCGGCTCCACCCCTGGGCAGGTACAGCAAACTGAACACAAGCAAGTGCCAGACTTAGCCCCATCAAAAGTATGTGAGGACTTGGGGGTACATAGTATACCCAATACATAGAGTTAAATTCATTTAAAAATTTTTCCCTAAAGGGTCCAGAGCAAACAGTATTAGTAAGTCTTTTGTTTCTTGCTGTTTTTCCAGAACCTATGTTAAGTATGACTTCAGGGCATATGATAGTATACAACAATTACACAATGATACAGGATAAGTACAAGTCTTTATTCTGAATGCACATTCAGTAGCCAGTTATTTAAAACATTGTTCATATAAATATATTACACACATCATAGACCATGTATTAGTCTGTTTTAAGTTACTGTAACAAAATAACTGAGGTTAGTAATCTAAAAAAGAAAAGAGACTTATTTAGCACACAGCTTTAGAGACTAAAAATCCAAGGATGGGTGGTCCCATTTGTTTAACATCTAGTGAAGGTCTCCTTGCCAACATTTAGTGGGTGGTGGAAGCACATTTGAGATGAATGGAGCACAAGGACAGACAGAAAGCTAAGGAGATTCAGGGACAGGTCCATTCTTTTCAGAACAACCCATTCTCATGGGAACCACCTAGTAACATAATTACACTAGGCCCACCCTTAAAGGTTGCACTACCTTCACGTCACCATACTGAGAAACAAGCTTCAACATATGAACCTTTGGGCAACATACTCAAACTCAGGCATAGCAAGGTGCTTTAGAAGGATGGGCAGAATTATTTTAAGAGTTTCTAATTCTTCACTTACCTTCACTTTCTTAGCCCAATTTCTCTCTTTCTCTCAGACATAAACACTGTCAATAGTTTTGTGGGCTTCTCTCTAGTGACATTCTCCTTTATATAAACACACACATATGCACACACACATATACACATTTATTCAGTCATGTATTTTTTCAATTTTTGCCTCAAGGGATTTGAAAGTCCTAGAGTATAGATACTGTCTCAGGATATTTCTTATTTAAAATAACTACTGAAGCAGAATGATGCAAGTTTCCTTAATAATTTTTGAAGTATGAAATACGAATATACCAACAAATAGTTACCAATGACTTTGGGTTATCCAAAATATTTAATTTCCACACTGTTTCTTCTTTCATGCATGAAATTCTAGAATTTTTAGAAGTGTGTTGCTTAAATTCCAAACATTTGTGAGTTTGTAGTGTTCTTGTTACTGATTTCTATTGTAATTTCCCTTTAATCATTAATGATTTAATGATTTCAGTTCTTTGAAATTTTGAGAATTGTCCATGATTTGTATTTGATATATTTTGATAAATATTTCATATTTGTTTGTATGTACTTCATTCATTCCTCCTCCTCTTCCCCTTTCTCCTGCTCTTCTTCTTTCTCCTCTTCACCCTCCTCCTCTTTTTTTGTGTTTGTGTTTGTCTGTTTTGTTTAGGTCTCTCTCTGTGTGGTCCACACTGGCCTCAGACTCTCAGTCCTTTCTCCTCAGCTTCCCAGGCATGTGCCACTATCCAGAAAGATTATATATTCTTTAGGTGTTAGTTCTTGTGTTCTGTAAACATCACTTAGACCACAAAGGTAGATTGCTGTGCTTTCCAAATCTTTGGTATTCTATATTATATGCTTATTATGTCAGTTATTAAGAGAGGTGATACATTTTCTACAAGGTACAGTATTATTAGGATCAAATAGAATATATGTATTTTTGTATATTTAAAAATTCATGCTTAATATATTAAAGTTTCCAGCTGGGATTTGGTTGTCTTTCTTTTTTGCATATATATTTTAGAAATTATATTACCAGATCTTGTCAGCTACCTATTGAATTGTTTTAAAAATAACAGTTTTTGGTTGTGGAACTTCCATTTATCTCTAATTTAAATAAGTTACATGAGTCTGGCCAAATGTTCAATTTTTTTATTCATTAACCATATTTACTTTAAAGTCCCTGCTCAAAAATTCTGATGTCTGGGACACTTGTGAATCTTTATTTTTCCTGTTTTAGATCACTGTTTTATGAACTACCTTGCGTATTTTATTAAATGCCAGATATTGAGGATGTTTCTTTATCCAAAGAGGATTAAGGTTTTGTCTGTATGGTAGATCACCTTGATCTCATTGAATGTTGGCTTTAGCCTTTATTAAGTACCACTATATTTGTTTTCTCTGTGGCACAACTTTAGTCCTCACTCCTAAGACATGGTCTTTCTAAGGTCTCAGCTGCAAGTCTAAAGAGTTGAAGAAAGCCTCTTCTGTTTATGAGGCTTGAACTGTCTGTTCTGACTCCCTGAAATTGCTGAGCTGCTGAAATACTGCTCAGCATTTTAGCCTGCCAGCTACTGTTATCTCCCTGTTTTCTACTCACTTAGAAGACCAGAAGCTAATGCCTTGGCCTTTGCCCCTCTTCCCAAGTGGACATTGTTAGCCAAGGGTGCTGACATTCAAAGATGAATATTTAGGGAAACTACTTTAGACATGCAAGGAGATCAGGGACAACAATAGGAATACAGTAAGTGGAAACTCTGATACCAGAGGAATCAGAACTATCTAAGCTACTGAGGGGATGAAGAGAAGAGCTGCTCAGGTGTGCACCAGCTCAGCTATTGTCATTTGTACTGGCTCCTCATTCCAACTAGGTTTTAGTTCTGCAAAATGCTGCTTTAACATACTAGAATGACATATTTCCTTTTATAGTATGACAGTGATCAAAAGGCCAACCGTACATAGTCTAGGCTTCTGGGAAGTGGTTGTGTGTGTGTGTGTGTGTGTGTACTTGAATGTGCTTGATACTGTACATACTGGGGCCAAGCATATTTGGTATATGTTGGAATGAAAGATATTTGAGTCATATATATATATATATATATATATATATATATATATATATATAGGTTAGAGGCAGCATCAGGTCACTAAGAAGGAAAGTGGGAGAGGCAAATGACTTGAAGAATTTGAAGAGTTGTTGAAGTGATAAACATGTGAATATAAGCTTAAAAGGAGAACAAGAAAGGGGAAGTCTGATTTTAAATGTCAAGTGACTACAGTGTAAAATGACTCATGTTTGAAGAAATTTCTGGCCACATATCAGTAACCCAGTGTAGCCCACCTTCACATACTGTGTGTCTCTAGGACAAATCAGAACATTGACTATTCTTCCTCACTTATAAAGTGAAAATAGTAGAGCATAATTTGCAGGGTAGTTGTAAAGATCAAATGAATTAGTATGAGTATTTAGAGCAGTGTTTAGCACATAGTAAACACTCTGAAAACACTAGCATTTATTATTATAGTAACCACAGTTTCCCGGTGTGCCAGCCACCTCCTCTGCTGAGTATCACCATAAACTGAGACCCAGTTGTTACATACCTAGTATTTCTTTGTCAAAGCAATAATTATGATCCCTCAACTTAATTTCTTTGCCACCAGCAATATCTCAGCATGTTTGGATGGCAATCCAAATAGACATTAAACCATCATAAGACTGAACTAACTTGAAACTGATGAATGACTTCAAAGATAAGAACACTGTACAAGTACAAGCTGACCCTATGTAGTCACTTACGAAGCTAAGAATTCTCTGATTCATACAATGATAATAGCCATCACTCTTATCAGTGTTATACTAACCTTGGGGGAATGGTTATTGTATTGGTCAGTCTTTCCATTGCTGAAACAAAATAACCTATAATTGCAACTTAAAGAAGTTTAATTTGGCCCATAGTTTCAAAAGTTTACTTTATGACAGCTGGTAAGCAAAGCAGGGTAGCAGCACCAAAGAAGAAGAGGCTGGCGACCAATTATAATACCCAAGGTCACATCTCCATGACCTGCTCAGATATACCCAAAAGTGTACTTTACTAATCCTATAGGTGACTCCCAAGCCAATCAAGTTGTCAGTTCATCTTAACTGTCATAAGTATATTGCTAATTAGAGAGCAGCTTTAAATTTTGATCACCAAAAGTAGTTAAGGAGGCTGGATCCTTCTAGTGGCTGCCTCAGATATATTCATTGAAAATAAATTGTGAATGCATGGTTACCTCCCTAACTAAACATTGGCTCAGAAGTGCCAGAATCAGCCTGTCTGTCAAAGTCTGACCTCAATGTTTCTTTCCCTTGAGCGAAGCCATTCCTTTGTATAATGAAAAGATAAGAGTGACTCATTTTATGCAAATGTCATGCAGGTGTGTAACCACTACATTCACCAAAATGCAGATGTTTTAAAGTGAAACATTCTGGGCGTGGTGGCGCATGCCTTTAATCCCAGCACTCGGGAAGCTGAGGTAGGAGGAGTGTTGTGAGTTCAAGGCCAGCCTGGACTACAACGCGAATGTAAGGCCAGCATGAGCTACATAGTACAACCCTGCCTCAAAAAACTAAGGCCAGGAGTTTGGCTCAATGGCTTAAGCACCTGTCAAGCAGGCGTCAAGTTGTGAGTTCAATCCCCAGTGCCGCAATAAATAAATAAATAAATAATAAAAAATAAAGTGAAATATTCAAGGGTTCTTACCAAGATCTCATGTCTCCTGGACAGGAAAGACATTGTCTAAACTGGAGGGTAATTTTTTGGAGTTGAATGTTGTTGGTATTGTTTATAGATTTGTTTGCAAAGTACAAATGGAACAAACCAGCTAAGAGAATTGACTTTATGATAGTCTTTGTGAGATACAGAGCTGGCGATACTTTGGAAGCCAAGTGACAAGAGCGTACCTTGGGATGGGGTCTTTGAAAGCATGAAGTAGTACCTTCGGTAAGGATGATGGTACCACCAACAGTTACACTTTGTTTGGACGCTTTTGGGGATCAGATCATTTGGAATTTTGCTAGAGGAAAAATTGTGTCAATCAACTCATTTAAATCTTAGGAATAAAACTGCATAGAACTTCATTTTCATCGTTGAGTTGTTATGTCTTGGTACTGTGTTTACATCAAACATATGTTACTCCTAAGAAAATCTTTGGTGTATATGGATGTACACATGGATATCTTAAATGGCTGTTTTGACTTAGGAAGGTACAAATATCATTGTCTTTTCTAATATCAATTAAGTTAAATTTGTAGGCCAGATTCACTGGTCACCTGAAATGCCGAGCTGTTATTGCTTCAAATGTTGCAATCATAAAGTAGCTTCATCCTCCAACTTCTGAATATTTTTGATATACGTATTAGAGAGTTTTATAGTATAGAAGTTCAAATAGATTAAATGAATCAGTTTTCTAATTTCCCTTCAAAATGGAAATTTAATTTTTTTATTTTATGAAAAAATAAAATGTCATAATCAAATAAGAGACTAACAGTAGTTACTACATTGTGTATCATTATCTTCAAACTAATTACTCAGAGTACAAGAGGTAAACCAGAAAGATTTTTACAAAAAAAAAAAAAGAAACATAATAACACAAAACTTTCTTTTCAATGAACTAAAATAAACTAGTAGTTTATATTAGCATATATATTGAAACATTTTTTAAACAGTGAAATTTTTATTTTGGGGAAGTATTTGAACTTCTTCCTACTTCCTATTTATATCTCTTCTTATTTTGATCTTTGTTTATGTATATTGTGCTTCTCAAATTAGAGAAACCATGCAATATTTGAGCTTGTGTATCTAACTTATTTCGCTTAACAGTGTTTTCTAGTTGTATCCATTTACCCATGAATGCCTCAAGTTTATCTTTCTTTATAACAGAATAGTACTCCATTGTGTATAAGTACATTTTCCTTAAACATTCATCTGTTTATAAATACATACACTATTTCTAAAATCTAGCTATTATAAATTGTACTGCTTTACACATAGGTATGCATGTATCCTTGTAACATTATTTTAACTCTTTTAGGAAGATACCTAGAAGAGGGATAGCTGGATCAAATGAATTTCTCTTTTTAGTTTATTTCCACACTTATTTGTATAGTGGTTGTCTTAATTTAACACTGTAGATTGGTCCCTTTTTCCTTCATATTCTCACCAGTATTTGTTATTATTAGATTTTTTGTTGATAGCTGTTCTTCCTGGGGTAGTTTTCATTTGCATTTCTCTGATGGCCAGAGATGATAAGCATTTTTTCATGTATTTTTTGGTCACAAAATGGAAATTTTAAAACACTGGAGCATCCTTCAGCCCTTAGCTTCCTTCAATATGTATTTTACTATTATTTTAAATTTGTAATTAAAAATTTAAAACTAAAAATCTCTCTCCACTCCAAATATTTATTGGTTTATTGTGCCAATGTTTACAAAACAATGTTTTGACATTTATAATATGTTTGTAGCCATTTATCCATGCTGTTTGCCAGCTTACTAATAGGAAGGGCTATCATACAATTTACCTTTATGTCATCAATCCACAAATTATATTTTTCTCTCTGTCTCTGCAGTTGTAGGCTTTTCTTCAGAAAGAGATTTTGATAATTACATTAAGCAAATTAATAACTCTGAAAAGGTTCTGGCTGCTATTGTTTTTGACCATCATTTCCAAAATAACAATGATATTCTGCCACTTAAGGTGAGAAAGTTTTATGTGTAAACTTCATAATTCTAGTATCCTGATATTTAATGAAGTAGATGTATCATTATTTTATTTAATAAGTGGAGACTCTAACTTGCCCAAGATCATGCTGTTTGTACATGGCAGAGGCTTGAATCCAAATCTAACTAACTTCGGTGTCTGTCCATTTATGTATCTTCACAGTCTGTGCTTTGTGTTGCTAAAGTTAGACTAGTGTTTGCCATCTACGAGGTCTTCATAGGAAGCATTTATAATTAAGGATATTAACTTTGCTACTGTATCTGACATTGCACCCATCTCTAGCACTGCAAATGATGCTGAAGTAAAGATACATTCCCTGGATCAGAACACCTGATGTGATAAAGTTGATGCATCTCTTCACTACACAGCATGAAAAATTTCCTCTGTTGAGTGAACCTCACAATTTTCCTTGTCATACTAGATTCAGAAATAACTCTTAAGGCTTAGGCAGAGTGAGTCAGACTTAGGGCATGTGCAAATACTGAGAAAGATTCTAGTAACAGCACTGAAAGAAGAGAAATAGTGTTTTGAACTTAGTGTTTCTGATGTTGAGGGAAATGACCAAAGTAGAGTTACAGGTGGTTTTCAATGGAAAAAAGTAAGAAAGGCCACTGGGTGGTAAGTAGAGTTGTAGGTATCTCTCCATTCTGTCCTGACATGTTCTCACTACTTTCACATGTGTCAATGTCTCTCAGGTTCCTGACTCGGTGTGGGCTGATGCTGATGTAGGCAGTATATTTCAAGCCTAGTCAAAATGTTTTTGGTACAGTTTCAAACTTCCCTTTTGTTTTGCCTTTGTGTAGTCTCCATCTTCCTACCCCTCTTACCTGCCTTGTTCTTACCCTTTAAAATTAATGCTATGACTCTATATTGCCTCCCTTGAGTATGCACACTACTCTCTTTTTTAATTCTCCCATAAATATACTAAACATATATCTATCACTGAATTTGTACTTAACGTAGATATTTATGTTTCCTCAACTAGGGTTTGAGCTCCTTGTGGAAGAGGGGCCTTGAGCATGTAGTAAGTTCCTACAGCTTTTAGCTTTATAATTGAATAGATGAATTCTTACCAACACCTACACATCTACCCACTCCAGCTGATCTTACTGATTCCTTTATGGTCTGACCCTTCTGACCTTTAGTAACTTTTGGTCCACCTGTTGTTTCAGAATGATTTACCTTAAAGTTTATTCAGTTCTCCAGAATTAATATTATTTCTCATTAAATAATGACATTATGCAACAGTCCGCATTTATATCTTATCACATTTCTCCTCTGTACTCATATAAGATTCTTCCATATGTTGCAAGAATTGCTTTCAGCAGAGGAAGAGATTTTCCTTTCAGAATGCTTGGCTTATATAATGGGAAGAGAAATTAATAATGTCTTTTTGAATACTTCATCTCTAGCTGTCTGTCTAGTGAAAAATACATTTGCAATCATGTACAAAGTTGCCAGTGTTTCTTTTCTGCAAACTCACAGTATATATTCAAGTGTTGTTGACACTTTAGAAGATTTCACAAAAGTGATACGGTTTAGATCCTCCAGAGGGGTTCAGAGGTTGGGTTTTGGGAAGGTGATTGGATAGAGGTGCTTTAGCTGATTTGCTGTTAGGAGTTGGGTTACCAGCTTAAGAAAGGATGGATTTCGGGAAGCAAAGTTAAGGGTAGAGGGATCCAACATGTGATGGGTCTTACCACAGGTTTGGTCTCATTTCCTGTTGTCCAAAATCTTCTTTGAGGCTGATCAGTCTGTTCTCAGAATCATATTCCCAATGACATTTAACTTCCTTTTGTTCCTGATTTTTGCCTAATTATTGCTTTGCTTTATGAATATTTTTGTTTATTGCTTCTTGTAGGTAAAATATTATTTGCGCTTTAGTTACTTCAAGAAGAACAAAGAGCGTAAGAGTTATTTTGAACCGGGTGGCTGGTTCACAGGTTCTCTCTTTCCTATATTTTCTTCGCTGGAACCCAGAAACGTCAAGGCTGAAGATGGGGGCAGCCCTGGTAAGTAGATCTTTAACTGTGTTTATTTTAAAGTCCTTTTGTATAATAAGGTTTAAAAGCTCATATTTCTTCAACCTGTGATAAAAAACTGTTTATTTTTAACTAATTACATTGATGGGTTTTTAAAGCTTTCATTGTCTAAAAGTCCGTAGAAAAAATTATATCCTTTCCAGATCATTATCATTGTATGTCTTCTGTTTTCAAGTAGATTTATTTGGGAATTTTTACTTCCAGTGACTTATGTACACATTTCTAGATACTGACACAATTATTACCCAAGAGTATTAATTCTAATTGGTGTTAATTGTATTAACTATAACTGTGTTTTTTGTTTTTAGGGTTTTTTTTTTTTTGTACCAGGAATTGAACTCAGGACCTTGCACTTGCCAGGCAGGCACTTGTGCTACTGAGCTACATCCCTGGTCCAGTTTGTTATTTTGTTGAATTGATGAATAATTTTAATATAGTAATTTTAAACTTAAAATTTATCACACAGACTACATTCAAAAGTCTTTAGTGTGGGGCTTTGTTTTTACAGTTTTAAAAAATTACATTGAGGAAATTATTCAGCAAAAGAACAAATTATAAGCAATTTAGCATAATTTTTTCTTTTTCTTTTTTTTTTGGTGGGGAGAGACAAGGTCTTACTATGTAATTCAGTCTGGCCTTGAACTCACTATGTGGCCTAAGCTGGCCTCAAATTCACAGTGATCCTTTTCCTCAGCCTCCTAAATGCTTGGATTACAGGCATGCACCACCTCACCTGGTTAGAATATTTCTTAAACTTTTAGTATATTTCTTAAACTTAAAATAATCTACATTTAAGTATGATGAATGAATAATAAAAATACAAAATATAACAACAGAACATTGTGCAATCATTAAAAGCAATCACCTTGAATCATCTGAATAACTATTTGGGCATCTAATTAGAAAGAGCGGATTAGATATATGCATAGCTACATCTTACAGGCAGACCAATGTGAATAAAATAGATAACTCAATTTCATTTACATGAGTGAAAATTGATGCAAACAAAATATCAGTGCACATTCTAGAAGAACACATAAAACCATAGAGACACTCTTGAAACACATTAAAATGGTTGCCAAAGGGAAGGAGAGAAGAGGGGCAAGAGAAATAGGAATGTTAGAGAATGAATAAAATAAAATGAGTTAAGGTGCATGAACTGAGGGTATAAACTGAGGAGTATAATTAACCTTATCTGCACGTGAAACCAAAAATGTGTATGCAAACTTAAATATGTAAATAATGTAAAATTTAAAATAAGTATATTAATAATGATTAATTCACCTAAACCATTTTTTCCTTGTTGAATGACCTACTCTTTTCCTTAATATAATTCTGCTTTATAAAGCAAAGCAGGTATTTCTGAAATAATATCCTTTTTATACCGTATTTCTTTCCTTCTCTGATAACAAGGGATAATCTTTCAGTACACACTCTGATTCTAAACTGCTACAAGATAGGTTTTTCATATCAGTTTTTCAAGTAAAGTACCTGAAACTCTGAGAAATTATGAAAACTGTGCTAAAAGTTAAATAACTCTTAAGCACTGAAATTGAAACAAATGCAGTCTGTGTCCAGTCTATACACTGAATTTTCCCCCATGTATTATCAAAAACAATGCCGAGCACACTGAGTTTATATATAGATGGCACTCCATGCCATTACTGAAAACATTCATGCTAATCCTTAATCATGAGAGCTATTTAAGAAATGAATAATCATGAATTAATATCTTAATCACTTGAGAAGAATATTGTATCACACTCTAAATTCCTTGCATAACTGGAAGGGGACCTTATGCTTAGAGGTTGTCCCAATGAAACCAAACGTTCTTCAAGGCAATCCATCTATTGGTGAAGGCCCAGGATTTTCTTTTTATCTTCCCAAATCATAGAGTATTTCTTTTATAAAATATATTGAAAGTGAATTATTAAAGATGGGTAGTAGGATATAAAAGGATGTGATAGAAGCAGGAAAAAATGAAATGAAATAAAATAAAAATCATATCCTAAGGTGCCATTTAATACCTTTTTGGATGCAAGGAAACTTTGATAAGCTGAACTCCAAAGGAAATGGTCTTTTATGGGTGAGCAGAAAATTTCTTTTTTTTTTTTTTATGGCACCTGGGATCAAGCTCACAACTTCGCGCCTGCCAGACAGGCACTTAAGCCACTGAGCCAAACTCCCAGTCCTAGTTTTTTGAGGCAGGGTCGCACCATGTAGCTCAGGCTGGCCTTGCACTCGCGTTGTAGCCCAAACCGGCCTCGAACTCACAACCCCTCTCCTACTTCAGCCTCCCGAGTGCTGGGATTAAAGGCACGCGCCAGCAGGTGCTTAAGCCACTGAACCAAACTCCCAGCCCTGTACTGCTTGAAGAGCAAAAGTAATTGGGAAGGGAAAAGGGAGAAAGAGGGAAGGGAAAGGGAAAAGATATAAATCTGTATATATGTATATGTAAGATAACTAAAACGAACATACTGTTGAATGTATTAGTTGTTGAAAAAGAACAGTTAATACTCATATGATTAGATCAATTTTACATATCTATATCTGTTAATGTAAACAACCATTTTGAAGATAACGATACGCAATATTGCACCCATTGTCAAGTTTCTACCATCCTGTTTTGTAAACCTATAATGTTACTGTTGTGCATTTACTCTAGTCGTTTGTTTGTCTCTTTTGCTTTTTGTCTTTCTTATATGTGTCTTTTTTTTTCTCTTAAATAAAAGAAAAAAAAAAGGCATGCGCCCCCATGCCTGGCTAAGTGAGCAGAAAATTTCTATGACTTCTGTAGCTGAGAGTATGGCCCAGACCTGGGTGGAAGTGATTCAAGATAGCTTGTAGAGATGAGAAAGCATCTGTGTTATTAACAGCAGTGTAGACTAGAAAAATACATTACACTCTTCAGAGTCTGAAATCCAAACAAATGTTTTGGTTAGGCAGTTTTCCTTCCTTTAATCCTAAGACTTTGCTTAGTAGCCAGCTATGGAAGTGAGCAAGAAAGCAAAGCCCTCATAAAGTCTGATCACATTTGTACAGTGCGAACCTGTTAGATTTGACCCCCTAAAGTAAAGCAAAACTTTCTGAAACTGTAGCCCAGCCTTGTGCTCTTTAGGAAATGAAGAGATCAAGGGCCAGGAGTTTGGCTCAGTGGCTTAAGTGCCTGCCTAGCAGGCACAAGGTTGTGAGTTCAATCCCCGGTACTGCAAAAAAGAAAAAAAAAAGGGGAAATGAAGAAATCAGAAATTCAGGAGAGAAATACAAATGATAAAACTAATTTTTTGTGTGTGATTGTTATATATATATGATGGTAATTATATATATATCATGATAATTTATTAAGATGGATAGTAGCATATATATATATATATATATATATAAAATGAAATGAATTCATTGGATGGAATTAGCAGTGTATAGAACACATCAAAATGGTCACTAAACTTAAAGCCACACTGTACATATTTTGTAGAATAAAATAGAGAAAGAAAAGGACTGACCTTATTCAGTCATAAAAAATGAAGGATTTTCTATGCCACAACGTATGTGAAATTTGAAAACATTATGCTGAGTGAAGCAAATGAGACAAAAAAGGTCACAAAATGTGCAGTGGTACAAACCTAGAATCCCAGCACTCTGGGAGGCTGAGGCAGGAGGATCACAAGTTCACACTTAGGCTGGAAAACTTAGCATCTAGCCATACACGGTCTCAAAATACTGTAAAAAAATAAAAAAGACTGGTCATATAGCTCATACTTTCACTATATGAAACATGAAGAATAGAAAAGTCAGTAGAAACAGAAAATTGGTGGTTTCTAGGGACTGATGTGAGGAAATTGAGAGTAAATACTTAATATAGGTTGTAGGGTTTCCTTTTTTAGATATTAAAAATATTTTGGGACTAGGAGAGGTACCACTTGTGTAATATTATGAATATACTAAATATCAGAGTTGTACAGTTTAGAATTCTTATGTTGTGAAAAATTTTCCTAAATTTATTTTTTAAAATAAGCATAGTGGGACTGGGTCAAACCCTTCCTGTGAGCCAGTGGTACCCATGTGTCCAGGAAGAGAACCAAGAAGAAATTAACCTCTTCCAGAGAGCCAGCAGCTATTGTGGGCCAGGCCAATCCCTTCCTGTGAGCCAGCAGCAGCCATGCATTCCAGGAAAAGAACCAAGAAGAAGCCAATCCCGTCCTGTGAGCCAGCAGCAGCTGTGGGCCAGGCCAGCCTCTTCCTGTGAGCCGGTGGCAGCTGTGTGTCCTGGGAAGAGAAGAAGCAGCTAATCTCTTCCTGTGAGCCATCCAGTGCACGAGCTGGGAGACAAGAAGTGCCAAGACTCTGACTTCCCTCTCCCCTGTAAGCAACTGGCTGATTCAGATAAACACAAGCTGAGATGATAGCTACTGAAGTAAAAAAACAACTTAATTCCTGTATTGTTTGACTTTGCAGGCCTTGAGCTGGTAGTCTGAGCATCTGTTTAGAGGATAATGATATGCAATGTAGCAACTATTGGGGGATTTTCTTCTGAAGGTGATAGCTATTGTTAGTTCCCTATTATCTTGTTTTAAAGTCCTGTGTCATTTTCTTTGTTTTGTTTGGTTTTATTCTGTTTTGTTTTGTTTGATTTTATTATATCTGATGGCATGGACAGCTATTTCAAAAATAACAAGATATATTATGGTAGCCATTGTTGATTTCCTGTTACTGTGTTTTGAAGTCCTGTATTGCTTTAATTGTTTTGTTTTGATTGGTTTTATTCTGTTCTGTTTTGTTTGATTTTATCATGTCTGATGGTATGGGCAGCTATTTTGAAGATAAGAAGAGGCATTATGGTAGCCATTGTTGATTTTGTATTACCTTGTTTTGAAGTCCTGTGTCACTTTCACTGTTTTGTTTTGATTGTCTTTATTCTATTTTATTTTGTTTGGTTTTATTCTCTTTAAAATTAAAACAAATAAATGAGCATAGCTGCCATGTGTGGTAGCACACACCTGTAATCCCAGCACTTGGGAGGCTAAGGCAGGAGGATCGTTGCAAGTTCAAAACCAGTCTGGACTACAAGGTGAGTTCAAGGCCAACCTGAACTGCATAGTGAGACCGTGTCTCAAACACACACACACACACACACACACACACACATACACACACACACAAAAACATACCATCAGTGACTTGTGAAACAATATGAAGTGCTACATATTTAGAACTGAGGTACTTTATGAAAAGAAGAAAGGGAAGGAACACAAAATATGTTCAGAGGACTATTGGGTATTTTTCAAATTTGATGAAAACTGTATATTTACAGATCCAAGAGACACAGAAAACCTCAGTCAGAATAAATACATGGTCATATACATCAAAGAAAAGCTGCAGAAAATCAGCAGTGAAAAACTCTGAAATGAAGCTTGTCAAAAAGAAGTCGTTTTACATGTGATTAACTCTCATTATTTTCAGTAGTAATGTTAAATAAACCCATTGAGAATATTGACTTAGCACACATTGAATCATTATTCCCATGGAAAATACATGGTTAGGTTTCCACAAATCACAATATTTTTGTCAACTAACCTAAATATAACTTAGTTTTATGCATGTTTCTGATTTTAAATGCCTAATTAATTTTTTAAAATTTTTTAAATACTTCATTTTATATTGTAGTCAATTTGTAACACTAAACTCTTGGTCAATAACACTGTAATTAATGCTTGATGATACATGTATGTTATCCATAAGGAGCAATACAGACTTTTTGCACTTACGAAACTAGATAACACTTAAGCACTGGATTTTATTTATATTCTGCAGTACTTTTTTTTTTTAGAGGCAGGATCTTGCTAAGTTATTCAGGTTGGGCTTCAACTTGCAGTCTACCTGCCTCAGCCTCCACAGTGCTGGGATTACAATCACTACATTTTAGGATAATTTCTTCCCAATTCACAATATCTATTGTACATTTTGGATCTTATTTACTTGTTCAGCTTCTCACACTAGTGAGACAGTATGTTGTTTACACATATGGGTCTAATTTACTTCACCTATGAGTATGATCTCGTTTCATCCATTTACCTATATAAGTCTCAAGCTTATTCTTCTTTATTGCTGAGTAGTACTCCGTTATATAAAAAGACCACATCTTTTTTTATCCACTCCTCTGTTGATGAACACTTGGGTTGTTTCCAAAATTTAGGTATTACAAATTGTGCTGCTATAAACATGGGTGCACACGTATCACTGTGGTATGATGATTTTAATTCTTCAGGGAGGATCCTCAGAAAAAGAATATCTGAGTGGAATGGGACCTCAAATCCTAGTTTTTTAGGAACCTCCACACTGATTTCCACTCTGGTTGTACCAGTCTACACTCCCACTAACAGTGGAGAAGGGTTCCTTTTTCCTCACAGCCCTGCCAGCATTTGTTTTGGGTTGATTTTTTGATGATAGCCATTCTTTCTGGAGTGAGATGGAGTCTCAGTGTTGTTTTAATTTGCATCTCTCAAATGACCAGTGATGTTGAACATTTTTTCATATGTTTATTTGCCATTTGTATTGCTTCATGAGGGCTGGGAGTTTGGCTCAGTGACTTAAGTGCCTGCCTGGCAGACATGAGGTTGTGAGTTTGATCCCTGGTACCGAAAAAATATATATATATGTATTGCTTCATGTGAGAAGTGTGTAGTCATCTCAGATACCCATTTTTGGATTGGGTCTTTGAATTTGGAGGGCCTGATGTTTTTCAATTTTTTATGTGTTCTAGATAGAAGTTCTTTGTCTGAAAGACAATCGACTAAAATTTTTTCCCACTCTTTTCTTACACTGTGTTGGTGATTACTTTTGTTGTGCAAAAGCTTTTTTTTTTTTTTTTTTTTTTGCAGCACCTGGGATCGAACTCACAACCTCACGCCTGCCAGACAGGCGCTTAAGCCGCTGAGCCAAACCCCCAGCCCTAGTTTTTTGAGGCAGGGTCGCACTATGTAGCGCAGGGTGCAAAAGCTTTTTAATAGGGTGAGGTCCCATTTGTTGATTCTCTGTAGTATTTTCTGGGTGGTCTGGGTTTTCTTCACGAAGTCTCGGCCTACACCTATGTCTTCAAGATTACTACCTATTTTCTCTTTCAGTAGATTCAGTGTTTCTGTTTTAACATTTAGATCTTTGATCCATTTTGTCTTTAGTTTAGTACATCGTGATAGTCATGTGTCTAGTTTTAGTCGTCTGCATGTGGAAAGCCAGTTTTTCCATCCTCGTTTATTAAAGAGACTGTCTTTCTTCCAGTAAACTTGTTTGACTCCTTTGTCAAACATAAGGTGGCTGAGTGTGTTTGGAGTTGCTTCTGCATCTCTGTTCTGTTCCACTGATCATCAGGTCTGTGTTTTGTTTTGTTTTGTTTCCTGTATGATGCTGATTTTATCACAGTAGATTTGTCGTATAATTTCAAAATCACATATTGTAATTCCCCCTGACTTGCCTTTGTTGCCCAGGATTGCTTTTGCTATTCTAGATCTCTTTTGTTTCCAGATGAATTTTAGGAATGTTTTCTCTAGTTCTGTGAGGTGTGCTTATGATATTTCAATTGGGATTGCATTAAATATGTATAACAGTTTTGGAAGTAGGGCCATTTTCACTCTTTTGATTCTTCCTATTCATTAGCAGGGGATATCTTTCCATTTTCTGGCATCCTTTTCAATTTCCTTTTTCAGAGTACTCTTATTTTCAATGTATAGTTCTTTTACTTCTTTTGTTAGGTTGATTCCTAAGTAGTTCGTGTTTCTGGATGCTGTTATAAAGGTTGTAGTTTCCCTAATTTCTTTCTCAGTGAATTGTGGCTTGTGTATGGGAATGCTATTGATTTTTTAGTGTTGACTTTCTATCCAGCTATACTACTGAATTTGATTATTAATCCACAAGTTTTTTGGTGTGTTTTTGGGATCTTCTATATGGAGTAACATGTCATCAGCAAATAATGATAATTTAACTTCTTCCTTTCCTATTCTTATTCCTTTTATATCTTACCTCTTGTGTAATTGCTCTGGCTAATGATTCCAGAACTATTTTGAATAGGAGTGTTGATACAGGACATCCTTGTCTTGTCCCTGATTTTAGAATGAACACTTTCAATTAGAAGAAATGGACAGATTTCCATCAGATTTCTAGACAAAATCAAATTACCAAAACTGATAAAGAAGATATAAAAATTGAGTGGGATATTAAGGTCCCTCACTTAAATTAGGCATCTACAATAAACCAACAACTAATATTGGTATAATATTAGTTGTTGGTTTATTGTAGATGCCTTTTATCAGATTGAGGTAAAGAATATCTATTGCAATTTTCTGTAGGGTTTCTATAATGAATGGGTGTTGAACTTTGTCAAATGCTTTTTCTGCATCTGCTGAGATGATCATGTGGTTTTTGTCTTTGGTTCTGTTAATGGTGTATTATATTTATTGATCTGTATATGTTGAACCATCGTGCATCCCTGGGATGAATCCTACTTGGCCACAGTGTATAATCTTCTTGGTGAGTTGCTAGATTCTGTTTGCCAGTGTCTTATTGAGGATTTTTGCATCTATATTCATTAGGGAGA
Organism: Dasyprocta punctata; assembly: GCA_004363535.1. NCBI lineage: Eukaryota > Metazoa > Chordata > Mammalia > Rodentia > Dasyproctidae > Dasyprocta > Dasyprocta punctata. The sequence goes on along the minus strand of RJWM01028765.1, from coordinate 7,578 downwards.
TTGGCCTGTAGTTTTCTTTTTTGGTTGTGTTCTTCTCTGGTTTTGGTATCAGTGTAATACTTGCTTCCAAGAATGATTTTGGGAGTACTGCTTCTCTTTCAATATCTTTAAAGCATTTCAGCATTAGGGGCATTAGTTCTTCTCTAAATTTCTTGTAGAATTCAATAGTGAATTCGTTAGGGCCTCGGTTTTTCTTTGTTGATAGGTTTTTAATTACATTTTCAATTTTATTGACTGATATTAGGTTATTTAGAATTTTTATATCTTCTTTATTCAGTTTTGGTAATTTGATTTTGTCTAGAAATCTGTCCATTTCTTCTGTGTTTTCCATCATATTAGAATACAGGTTCTCATAGTAGGTATTGACAATCTTTTGGATTTCTTTAGGATACTTTGTGATTTTCCCCTTTTCATTTCTAATTGCTTGAATTTGTGTTTTTTCTTTCCTCTTTTTGATGAGGTTAGCTAATGGTTTATCAACTTTATTTATTCTTTCAAATAACCAACTTTTCAATTCATTGATTCTTTGTGTCATTTTATTAGTCTCAATTGCATTAATTTCTGCTCTTATCTGTATCGTTTCCACCCTCTTATGAGTTTTGGGTTTGATTTGTTCTTCTTTTTCAAAGTTTGAGATTCAACATTAGGTTATTTATTTGAACTCTTTCTGTTTTTCTCATGTGACAGTTCATCACTGTAAATTTTCCTCATAGGACTGTTTTCATTGCATTCCATAAGTTTCAGTATGTTATATTGGCCTTATCATTTAATTGTATATACTATTTAATTTTGTCTTTAATTTCCTCTGTGACCTATTGGTTGTTCAAAAGGGTGTTAATTTCCATGTGTTAATGTAATTTTTGTGATTTTCTTCGTTGTTGATTTCCAGTTTCATTGTGCTATAGTCAGATAGTATGCATGGGATGATTTCAGTTCCTCTACATTTACTTAAACATGTTTTGTCAGCTAATATGTGATCTGTTTGGGAGAATGTCCCATGTGCAGCTGAATAGAATGCATATTCTGCTGTTGTGGGGTGCAACACTCTGTAGACATCTACCAAGTCCATTTGGTCACAGGTTTGATTTCATTCTGATATTTCTTTGTTGATTTTTTGTCTAGTTGATGCATGTATTTGTGAGAGTGGGATATTAAGGTCCCTCACTTAAATTATATTATGGCTTATTTGGTTTTTCATGTCTGTTAATATTTGTGCTATGTAGTTGGGTGCACTGGTGTTTGGTGCATAAATATTTATGTTTGTTATCTCTCCTTCTGGGAGTTTTCCCTTAACAAGTGTGTAGCGACCTTCTTTGTCTCTTTTGATCAGTTTTAGCTTAAAGTTTACATTGTCTGCAAGTAGAATTGCTACCCCTGCTTTTTCTGGGTTCCTGTGGCATGGAGAATTGTTTTCCATCTTTTGACTTTTAGTCTATGAATTTCATTTTGGGATAAATGTGTTTCTTGAATGCAGTGTATTATTGGATCTTGCTCCTGATCCATTCTGCCAGTCTGTTTCTTTTGATTGGTAAGTGGAGACTATATCCACTAATAGTTATAACTGTTATGTATTGCGTATCTTTTTCATGTTATTAGTTCCCTGTCTTTCTCCTCTGTTTAATTGCTTGCCTTGTCTGGTGGCTTCTTTCTATTGGTGTTTTATGTTTGAAATCTTATCTCTTTCTAGTATATCCTTCAGAGCATTCTATAGAGCTGATATGGTGGTTATAAATATTTTTAGTTCTTTATCATGGAGGCATCTTATTTCTCCATTGATTTTGAAAGACAGTTTTGTGGGATACATCAATCTAGGTTGAAGATTATTTTCTTTTAGTGCTTGAAATACCTCACTCTAAGCTCTCCTTGATTTGAGGGTTTGTGTTGAGAATCTGCTGTCATTCTGATGGGCTTTCCTTTACAGGTGATTTGTTTCTTTTCTGCTGCTTTTAATATTTTCTTCTTGTGTTGAATTTCCAGAATCTTTATTATTATGTGCCATGGTGCAGATTTATTTGGTTGAAGTAGTACAATTAGCAATGACAATAAACTCATGCACAGCCTGGCTACTGACAAACTGTTATAACTATTAGCCTGGTATCTTTAACCATAGGAGCAAGTTTTACAGTTATATAATATAGTCCAACTTATACCAGGAACTTGTATGCAATAATTTTCCACTTCGTGAAGTGATTTTCCCCTGTTTATGGTGGGTTTAAAAGGGTTAGATGGTAGGATGGAAAAATGAATGAGGTTAAATATAGTAGAGGTAAGATTGGAGGACATCGGATGATCATCCAAGTTTTGAATAATTGTAGGACACAAGAGAGGCTGATTGGAAGAGAAAGCCTAAGAGTATGAAAGTGAACCAGAGAGAGAAGAGTCCATATTTGTTCACATGAAAGTATCATAAAATCAAATGAGATCATGAACAATAGAGAGGAAGTGGACAAGTAGAATGAAACAAAGAGAATGGTTAGAGGTCTAATTTTGAATGAAAAAGAAAATAAAAACATTAGAAACAAAAACAACTACACACACCGAAAAACAACTAACATACAGAAAGAAAAACAAAACAGGATAAAACAGAACAGAGGGGAAAAGAGAAAGAAAAAGAAACAAACAAACAAGGGGGAGACGTGGCCCTGCCTGTCCACTTCTATTCCGCATGTCTTTGTCTGCAAGCACAGTACTGGGTCAACTAACTTACCACCTTCTAGGTCATATTGTTACTGTTGCTTCTATTTCACACCTCTAGTCCCCCAGTCCATTGTGTGTGCCCTGGCTGGGGCCCTACTGTGTAACTGGCGTTCCTGTGAGTCACTGCATTGTCCCACTGATGGAGGGAGAGAGGAGCCGATCTCCAGAACTCTTCCTGCCCTTCACCTGGGTCCTGGTCCCATCAGTGGAAAATGGAAGAGCAGATTTTGGTGCATCTTCCTGAGCAATTTACCTGGGTCCCAGGCTCACTGCATTTTAAATGGTGAATTTACTAACCAAAAGCACAAAATTGTGGAAAACTGGTATGAAAAGTGTACTTTTTATGGTGTAAATGCTGCAACACAAAGGTAAAGCATTGCCACAATCTGTAACAACAGAAATGAAAAAAGAGGAGCCTCAGGTATCCGTGGGCCTGTAACAAAATGTCTAACATGCATGCCATCCGAGTCTGGAAATGAGAAGAGAAAGAGAATAAAGCTTAAAAAAAAAAAACTCAAGGGGATAATGCTAGAAATTTCTCAGATTTAGCATGACATATGTACACAGTTAGGAGGCTGAATGAACTCCAAACAGGAAAAATCCAAATAAATGCATGCCAAGGTATACCATGAATAAACTTCTCAAAACTGAAGACGAAGAAAAATCTTCAAAAAGTTCAGAGAAAGACACTTATTGGGAAAACAGTTTGAATGATAGCTTACTTCTCATCAGAAAACATGAATGTTAAAAGAAACTACAAAATATTTCTACAGTCCCAAAAGAAAATAATTGCCAATCTGTAATCCTTTACAAAGCAAAAAGTGTCCTTCAGGAATGAAAGAGACATTCTTAAATGAAGGAAACCTATCAAAATGTTTTGCCAGTAGAATACATGAAGAGAATAGCCAAAGGAAATTCTCTAAACAGAAAGGAAATTATTTAAAAAGGAATCTACAAAATAAGAAAGGAAGAACATGTTAAGTAAAAATTGACTAAATGCAATAAGTTTGCCTTCTCTTAAGTTTTTTAGATTATATTTGATGGTTGAGACAAAAATTTTAATACTGGTGGATGTGGTTTTTTGATATATATAAAGAAATTATTTGACAATTATATTATAAATTACAGCCCAATGAGGGACAGTAAATGGATATAAACTGAGTTAACTTTCTCTACTTTGCTCAGATAGAAATACACTAGTAGATTGTGAAAAATTATTTGTATATAATGCAGTACCTAGAACAACCACTAATAACAAAACTGTACAAAGAGATATAGTTTAAAAAATGGATACATCAAATGGTTGAACATATACAAAATTGAAATCTCAGAACAAAAATTTAAAGAGAATACAGCAAAACTTTTCTCAAAGATATGACAGAATTTCTCAAAATTAATGACAAACACAGAATCACAAATAAAGAAAGAAAAAAAAACCTCAGAGAACATCAAGATGAATTAAAACAAAAGCAAATTAACAACTCCCCACTTAGGCATTTCATATTAAAACTGTATGAAATCATTGGCAAACAGCAAACTTTGAAAGCAGCTCTATTGAGCCAGGGTGAGACACCTTCCTGCAGAAAAACAAGGGGAAAGTCACAACTCACTTCTTATGGGAGACCATGTCAGCAGAAAGAAACTGGTATTTTTAAAATGTGGAAAAACAAACAAACAAAATTGCTAATCCAAAAATCTGTTGATCCAGTAAAAGCATCTCACCATAGTGAAGGGGAAATGCAGATTTTACTCAGAATGAAATGAAAGAACAAACAAAAAACTTAAATTATTGTGGAGAGGCTATGCTATATGAACACTCAAGAAGGTCCTTCAAGGAGAAAGAATATGATATAGGAAAGAAAATTTGAGAAAGAGATGAAAAGCATCAGAAATGGAATAAATCAAGGTAAAATATAATCTTTATCATACTTTAATCTCTCCAAAATATAACTGTGACAAGCAATAATATTCATTCTGAGTGTAACGTGTTAAATGTAAGGTAACAGTAGCCAAAAGTATGGGAGGGAGCGGTTTGGAATATAGCATCATTATAGCTGGTCAGGAAAGAGTTAACATTGTATGCTTAAGACTGCCATCTTTAGAATCAAGATTGGCATTTGGGAATTTAGTACAAAACGTATTTCATAACTGGTTAAGGGTGTCTCATTGTGCCCCAGTTTTTTCAAACTGTGCTTTATCATAAACACCGTCTTTTGTTAAGAAGTCTAGAATTCTAATACATGGGATGCCTGCATGACCAGCCCGCTAAAACCTTTGGATGCTGCATTGTGTATATGTTACTGCATTTTTCATTCATTCTCATTGTGCTGCTTCAGGAGAGAAAAGCATATAGGCACAGATTTTTCCAGAGTCCACTTGTCTCTTCTTTTCTGATGATCCTAGTATACATTCTTTTGCTGTAATAAACCTTAGCCTCACGTGCAGCCATATGCTGAGTCCCATAAGTTCTAGTAAATCACTGACTTTCTGGCCAGTCTTCAAAACCCTTAAAACAATATCTGTACTTTTTGTATGAAGTATTATATTAGCACAAGATAGAATGAGAGATTATTTTTAAATAATGTATATCCTAAAGCAACCCTCAAGAAAGTTTGTGAAACAGTTGCATAAATAATAGTATAAGAAAAACTGAACTGTAAAAATGTTTAATCAAACCCCAGCAAATGTACACACATATATGCATGTATGTTTTGTATGTCAACAATGTGCAAAATACATACATTACATATCATATAAATTATACATGTTATTTTATTAAAACAATTCTATATGACATGGAAATATGACATGTATCCAAAACAAGAACTTCCATGAGTCTATAACAGTAGATCCCAACATTGTTACTTCTAGGTATTTACTTAAGTGGATTGAAAACATATGCTCAAATGAAAACCTGCATGGACACTGGTATTTATTCATAGTCACCAAAACTGAAAGCAGTTAAGTTGTCCTTCATAAAATTTTAGTGGGTAAACAAACAGTGATTTGTCCATACAGTGTGATGACACCCCAGTGTAAAAAGGACTGAGCTATTGATTCATGCAACAATATGAATATAATTTAAATGAAATTTGCTGAAAGAAGCCACACTTACATGGCTACTTATGTATGCTTTCATTTATATGGCGTTTTGTAAAAACAAAACTATTGAAACAAAACAATTCAGTGGCTGACAGAGAGAGAAGAATAGAAGGGACTGATTACAGAGGGACAACACAGAAGAACTGGATGGTGTTGGAACTGTCCTCTGTGATACTGAAGTGGTGTACTCATGACTCTGCATTATTCAAAATTCTTGCTACATGAACTACTGTATTCCAGTTTAAAATAAATAATTGACTAGGATATCTAAAAATCAGAATAAAGTGCAGCCCATGGCAAATGAATCCATATACTTCATTGAAGGTGGTGGGGATATATGAGGCTGAGCTAAGTAATATTGGAGAACTGTTTTGGATGGTTATTATAAGACTAAAGACAATATAAAATGTGTAAATACTATAATCTGGTTGGTTAACTTGTTTTTTAATAGAGTTTAGAATTCAGGTTTCTCAGTGTCAGAGAAAAAAAAATCAAACAAGGAGTAAAGTAGCCTGACTTAGAAACGTCAATATGAACTCATCTTTATTTTATAGAAAGTGATAGATACAGAAATATACGTGTTTGTGCATGTCTTAGTTACTTTTCTTGTTGTAACTCGACACTCAAAGTTAAAGGGAAAGGTTTATTTAGCTCACAGTTTATAGACATTTCAGTCCATAATCGACTGAGTCTAAGGCAGGGTGGTACATGGTGAAGGGACAACAGTTGGTGGTACCAGAAAACAGCAAAAGCAACAAGTGAGAGAGCAAGAAAACCGCTTTTTCTCCTTTTTATTGTATCCAGTCTACCTAGATTAGGGTGGTTCCAACCCAGTCAGTGGACAAATCCAGCAATCACCTCCCCTTAATCCCCGCATTGCACTACAAATCACACTCTAGATTCAACCTCTGAAAAAAGCCCTAAATTCTGTGACCACATAAGGCTTTGGGGAACATCTAGACACAAACCATAACAGTAGGTTACATATATTTTAAGATATTAAATATATTTCCTAGGTCTGTCCCTTGGGAGACAATAAGTGGGGACATCTTGGTAGCAACTCAATGTCCACATCATAGTTTCTCAATACTGTTCTCCAAAAGAGCAAACTAGGATTCTTAAGAGAGATGACTGATTTTAGGATTGGAGTAGAGACAATACAAGATGGTCCTGGAGCATTTTCTGGTGCCATAAAGGAAATACTTTTTACATAAAGAAAAAATAGACATGATAATGGCACTAAATTTTTTCAGACCAACACAGGAGTGAGACTAAAAGAGTTCCCAGTAGCCAAAGCTGGAAGAAATTGAGTGTTGAAAGGACCAAAAAGGTAATTGATTATAACCCAAAGTATAGAATAAATTTTAATGATTCTGATAAATATAAATAAATGATTGAATAAACAAATAGTAAAGCACAAATATTCCATACAAAGGAACCCAGATAACATGTAGGTACTCCATTTTCTTGAGTATGGCTGTATTGACTTCTTTCCAAAGAGTAGAAAATGGAAAAGAGAAAACAACTTAATAATAGGTGGCACATATAATGCCTTAACTAAATGATGGAAGTTAACATCACCATGATGTCATGTTGATATAAAATATCCCTTGATATAATTAGATGAAGAGGGCATTTTGCCTCTGAGATATTCTTCCTTAAACTCATAACCCTAATCTTTTAGTGAGAAAATATCAAGCAAACTCAGATTGTGAAACATTCTGCAAAATGTAACTCTCAAGATGGTGAAAAACAAGGAAAGAATGAGAAACTTTCACA
>RJWM01028764.1:0-25256 GCA_004363535.1 Dasyprocta punctata | reverse complement strand
TGAATGGGTGCTGGATTTTGTCGAAAGCTTTTTCTGCATCTATTGAGATGATCATGTGGTTCTTGTCCTTGGCCCTGTTGATATGGTGGATTACATGTATTGATTTCCGTATGTTGAACCATCCCTGCATTCCTGGGATGAATCCCACTTGATCATGGTGTATAATCTTTCTGATAACTTGCTGTATTCTATTTGCCAGAATTTTATTGAGGATTTTTGCGTCTATGTTCATTAGGGAGATTGGCCTGTAATTTTCTTTTTTAGTTGGTTCTTTCTCTGGTTTTGGTATTAGGGTGATACTTGTTTCCAGGAATGAGTTAGGGAGACTTGCTTCCCTTTCGATTTCATTGAAGAGTTTAAGGAGTGTTGGCATTAAGTCTGCCCTAAATTTCTTATAGAATTCAGCAGTGAATCCATCAGGGCCCGGGCTTTTCTTTGTTGGTAGGGCCTTAATTACACTTTCAATTTCATTAGCTGAGATTGGGTTATTCAGCAGTTTTACATCTTCTTGATTCAGCTTTGGTAATTCATAGGTTTCTAGGAATCTGTCCATTTCTTCTGTGTTATCAAATCTATGTGAGTAAAGGTTTTCAAAGTAGGTGTTGATGATCTTCTGTATTTCCACAGGGTCAGTAGTGATTTCACCGTTTTCATTTCTTATTGCATGAATCTGAGTTTCTTCTTTTTTTTTTTGATAAAGTTGGCTAGGGGTTTATCAATTTAATTTACCCTTTCAGAAGAACCAACTCTTCGATTCATTAATTCTTTGTATTTTCTTAATTTCAGTTGCATTAATTTCTGCTCTGATCTTGATAATTTCTTCCCTTCTTTGGGCTTTGGACTTGACTTGCTCTTCTTTTTCTAGAAGTTTGAGGTGCATCATTAGGTTGTTTATATGTGTTCTTTCCTTTTTGTTTGATGTGGGAGTATAGTGCTATAAATTTCGCTCTGAGGACTGCTTTCATTGTGTCCCACAGGTTCCGGTAATTTGTATTTGCACTTTGATTCAATTGTAGATATTGTTTGATTTCTTCTTTAATTTCTCCTCTGACCCATTTGTTATTTAGGAGAGTATTATGTGATTTCCGTGTGTTTATGGGGGTTCTTGTAAGTTTTTTTGTCATTCATTTCCAATTTTACTGTGCTATGGTCAGATAATATGCATGAAATTATTTCAGTTCCTTTGCATTTACCTAAGCATGTTTTGTGGACCAGTATGTGATCTATTTTAGAGAATGACCCATGTGCAGCTGAGAAGAATGTGTATTTTGATGTTGATGGGTGGAATACTTGGTACACATCTACTGGATTCATTTATTCATAAGTTTGATTCAGTTCTGTTATTTTTTAGCTGATTTTTTGTTTGGTTGATCTGTCTCTCTGTGACAGTGGAGTATTAAGGTCCCCTGTTATAATTGTATTATTGTTTATTTGGTTTTTCATGTCTATTAAGAAGTGTCTTACATAGTTGGGTGCTCCCATATTCGGTGCATATATATTTATGATTGTAATCTCTTCCCTTTGAGTTTTCCCCTAACAAGTATGTAGTGACCTTCTTTATCTCTTTTGATCATTTTCGGTTTGAAATTCACATTGTCTGCAAACATAATAGCTACCCCTGCTTTTTTCTGGGTTCCTATTGCATGGAGTATTGTTTTCCAGCCTTTGATTTTTAGTCTGTGAATTTCCTTTTGAGTGAAATGTGTTTCTTGTACACAGCATATTGTTTGGTTTTGTTTCTTAACCCACTCTGCTAGTCTGTTTCTTTTTATTGGTGAGTTGAGACCATTTACATTGGTTGATATAAGTGATATGTACTGACTCATCCCTGTCATGATATGTTTCTGTTGTTGGTTTTCTACATTTTCTGTTTAATTATTTGCCCTGCTTAGTGGTTTCCTTTTGTTGTTGTTCTTAAGATTGTAGCTATCTTTGTCTCTTTCTAAAGTGTCTTTCAGTACTCTTTGTAGTGTTGGTTTGGTGACCATAAATTTCTTCAGTTGTTTTTTGTCGTGGAAGTATCTTATTTCTCCATCGATTTTTAAGGATAGTTTTGCAGGGTGCGTCAATCTAGGCTGAAAGTTGTTTTCTTTCAAGGTTTGAAATACTTCACTCCAAGCTCTTCTTGACTTAAAGGTTTGTGTTGAGAAGTCTGCTGTGATCCTTATAGGCTTTCCTTCGTAGGTGATCTGTTTCTTTTCTCTGACAGCTTTTAGTATTTTGTTATTGTGCTGTATTTCTGATACCCTTATTATTATATGTCTGGGTGAAGATTTATTTTGGTTGTGGTTAATTGGGGCTCTGTGTGCCTCACTTATCAGTTTCTCTTCCCAAGTTTGGAAAATTTTTTGCTATTACTTCTGCGAATAGTCTTTGCAGGTCATTAGTATTGAGCCCTGCTTTTTCATTTATGCCTATTAATCTTACGTTATTTCTCTTGGCATCATCTTGCAGCTGTTGAATTGTTGTTACTATTTTTAAGAGATCTTTTCTTTCATGATCATAAGCTCCCATGCTGTCATCAAGGTCTGAGATTCTATCTTCAGCTTCATTCAAATGGTTTTTCAAACTTTCCATGGAATTTTTCATTTCCTGATTTTCCCTTTGAATCTGTTTCATGCATTCTGTTTGTGTCTTATATTGTTCATTCAAAGTTTGCATTATTTTGTTATGTTTTTCTATTTTTTTATCTTGATCTTCTTTAGATACGCACAACATTTCTTTCATAATGATTGTCATTTCATTTTTTAGCTGAGAGATTATTTCTGATTTGAGTCTCTCTATAGCTCCATGGAGTTGTTTCTTTACTTCATTTGCTATCATTTCAGATAGTTCAGTTGTGCGACTCCCAGTGTCTTCCATTTCACTGTCTCTTGGGTTTGTTCTCAGTGGGCTGGGGATTGAGACTGCTTCTTGGTTTTTCATTTTGTCATTTTCTTCTGGGACCTGTGTGGCTGGCAGGCAGCCTTCCAATGAATGTACTGGAACACTGTGTTGGGTAGAGCTTCAATCCTCCAATCCTAGCCAGAGCATGCCCCCAGATTATGGTGCCTGGATCCTTGTGTTCTGTGGTTTGTGGGACTGGCTGCCTGTTCCTCTGATGTACTTTGTTGGGTTGCTCTGGGGTGCTGGGCTATGTGTCCTGCGAGTCTGGCCAGGCATTCCCCTGGTGGGTTGTGCTGAGATGTGGGACTGGGTAGAGCTGGATCCTCTGCGCAGCTAGTGAGGACGCACTCCTGGAGTGTGTTGCTGGAGCCTCCGCCTTACTGGGTGGGGGCTGAGACCTCTGGGACCCAGGTGGCTAGGCGGAGCACACCCTAGAGTGTGGCGCCACCCAGACCTTGCGTCTGGTTGTGGGGAGTTCAGAGCCTCTGGAGCGCTGTGCTGGGCAAGCCCGGTGCAGTCCCAGGCGTATAGTGCCTGGGCCTTGCTCCTGGTTGGGCAAGTTTGCAACCTCTAGGACCTGCTGCACCAGCTGCACCCCTGAACAATGGAGCTCACGTCTTGTGCTCTAATGGACAGAGCTCAAGTTCTCTAAGGCCCTGCAGCTATGCTGGACAGTCCCTAATGAGCAGCTCTGGGGCTCTGGGTTGTGCTGGGTTTAGTACCTCTGTGTCCTGCGAGACTGGCTGGGTGTTTCCCTGGTGGGTTGCCCTGAGATGCAGGACTGTGTAACCCATTCTTGAAACCAGAGTTGACTGAATTCAGTGGTGTCTGCTGAGAAATTCCCTGGGGTACCAGGCTTTTGGCTGTACCTATCCTTCAGGGTAAGTAAAAGAGGGCAGCATGACCTTCAGGCTGGACCCTTTTTTGGAAACTCAGTTTATAGAGAAAGCCATGTGAGAACTCCTACTCTGTGCAGATTAATTGGTAGGTGTGTTTTCAGGTACTTTCTCCAAGTTTATAAAGTTTTAGATGGAGGATTGATAACGAATTACAGGGCTTTCACTTTGTTGAAAATATCTAGAGAACAGAGATCACATTTGTACCCATATTGCACCTGATCTCTTGACAACTTCCTTGAGCTGGCACACCCCCGTTTGTACCATTACTATGTCTTCATGTGTAAAAATTCTCTCTCACATATTGGACTATGAACTGTCTCTTTTGTGAAAAGGCTATCTAATAACTTTGCTTCGTGTTTTTTGTGTTTTCTGATATTTTGAAAACTACCTGCCTAAAACTGCTTCTTATCCATGTTTACTGATTGACAATGATTCCTTTATAGGAGATGTAGGAGTAGAAGAAATACTGAATAACAACAAATACCACAAACAATTTCTTCCACTCTCACTTGGAGTTAAGTGTAGCCATTACAGTGTTTCAGTCTTTTTGGGAAGTGTAAAAGGAGTAATGCAGACCTCAGGTAGATACTGAGCACGACAGTATACCTACCAAAGTGTCAGCCCCTGTGGGACATTCAAAAACTTCAGGTATAATCTTGCCATAGTCAAGTTGGTGAGAAACAGTTACTGCCCATGAAATTCTAATGGGTAATAAAGATGATGTATAATTTAGCACTGAGCTGTATGGTAGTAAAGTCAGCAAAGACGGGGAATATAGTGGCCCAGAACGGTTAGGAAGGTTTCTTGGAGAAAACTGGAATGAAACTAGGACCCCAGGGTCAGAAAGTGTCTACATTGATTAACTCTTCATACCCTTTTAGAGTGAATCTGCTTCCACTTTTTTCTTAAACCTCAGAGAATTTCCCTGGAGAAATTAGATTATGTATCCAGTAGTGCTGAGTTAATAAAATCCAGCTGTTAAATTTTTCCCCCTCCCCTCTAGTGCCTTACAGTTTAAATCTCATTTCTCAAAGCCTTGGCTGTTAAATAGTCTCCTTCAAAGTTCTTTCTCTCGACACTATCTGACACTTGGAATGATGGGAAATTATTTTATCTGTGAAATAAAGCTGATCCTTGCACAAGTCCTACAAAAATAAACCATCCCCCAAATAAAACTTCACTCATCCCACTTTTATGAAGTATCTGTGGTCTGTCTAGGTACATCTCTATACTTCAGGTGCAATAGTGAATAATTTCTTGCCCTCAAAAACTTTACCTTGTAGACCAGAAGTTAAAAAATTACAGCACAATGTGAGAGAAGCTGTAAGAAAGCCAAGGCTTCATGGTGGGAATAGGACTTAGGCTAGTCCACAAAAACCATCTGAAATTTCCAAATGTGGAAATGATGGGAGTGAACCATTGCATTCAGAGTGCCCATTGTGAATGGAGACACAGGAGACAGATACAGGAGCAGTCCAAACTTGACTGAGGCTAGGGACGTGAGTGTGTGTCATGGCAGTGAAGACTGGACTGGTGGATGGAGTTGGGAGCATAAGGCTGGGGACTGAGCCCTACCCTTCAGGTAGACCCAGGCTCTTCCAAGAAGATTTTGAGCAGAGAAAGGATGTGAACTTTAGGCTGCCGTTCTGGCCCTAGGGTGCTCGTGGAGTGGAAGAGAGAAGGTTGTGAATTGAAGATGGGAAAGTTTAGGCCTCTGTCAGGGCCTCAGTAAACAGTGCCAAGGGGGATCTGTGCTTGTCTTTCTTCCTCCCCATTTCAGACATGTTGTCCCATAGGTTGTCATTTCAGAATTGTAGGAATCAGTGGCTTTTACCCACAGTGCTGCTCCCTTCCAGACAAGGAAAGCTGCCCTTGAGTTTGACAATAACTCTTGTCTCCTTGACAGTGATTCTGAATTTAGAGCAAGAGTCTGCCCTGCTAGGAAGTTGCTGAATTGACACAAAGGCTGTGGGGCCCAGCCCTGGGTCTGTGGATCTTTCTGCTTTTTTGCAGTTGCTCTTTGTTCCCTGTGCACCTCGTCTAGGTGGCACATCCTCTCATCCCAGTGGGTGTAGCCAGAGGCCTTGCCAGCTGTCCTTACAGGGCTGATGTGGAGGAAAGAGTTGCTTTACACATTTAGCTTACAGCACTTTAAAGCTCCTACTGACAGATCCTATTCAAGCTAAAATGAGTGGCTGGGGGCAACTCATACATAATTTCCTTCTATTTAGTGACTTCCTACACCATGGGGTCTGCATGATTTCTGTTCATTTAATTAAAGGTTATATTGGCAAATTGTTATCCTCAGGAGTGTGGGTGTAGGGGGAGTGCTTTTGGAATACATTACAGGGTAATTCTCTTTGCCCTTTATTGCCTCTGCAGGCCATGTGAAATTGAATCACAAATAACACATTTTAGAAGCAGACAGAGAGACTGAGGCCTGTGCTTTCTTTTGCTTTAGTAAGACAGTGAGCATGTATAGGTAAACGACCCTCTGGTTATGCAGGGGAGGTAGAAGAGGTAGAATCAAATAACTAACGGGAGTGATTTCTTCACCCCAGAAAGTGAGTTCAGCAGCCTTCGCTCTCCCTGGGAATGTCTGAATCCAGTAGCTGGGTCTGATGCTGAAACATCTGGAGGGCCCAGGATGTTAATGGCATCCTGTTCAGAGCTCCCACCAGAGATGAGCCCCAGTTACCCACAGACTGGAGGAGAAGCAGCCACATGCAACTGTCTCTCTTCGGTCTTCCTCTCCAGAGTCAGCTGTGTTCCACTTTCTCGGTTTTGGGTACTGTAAGGAACACATCAATGGATGGAAGCTTGTGGCAAAGTTGTTCACCATCAAAGCAGTTGACTAGTGTACAAAGGATAAAGGATGCAAACTCTTTAAGTATTGGGAAATGATGGGAAGTGATTGAATGGGATGGAGTGTGGGCTAAAGGTAAATAGTAACTACATGAGGCAGCATGGCTTCCTCGGTCAGCAGACTGACCTCTTCATTGGTAAGGGTTGCAGTCACGAGTGGATGTGGCCACCTGTAGTCTGGGATGTGTTTATTCCTGACATTCAGAGCCTGGCAGTTAATACCTCTGTGCCCCACGATACTCTCTTTTAGTCAGAACAGAGGTGAGAAGCTGCCATTGAGGGGGCACTGGGAGTACTGTGGAGGGAGGGATGAAAGTGGACAGGAGTTTGTGTTAAGTAGGATGGGTTTCAATGAGGTGCCATCAAAACCAAGCCTTGAGGGAGTGAGGGATGAAGATGGCTAAGGAGATATTGAGGCAGAGACACCACAGAGGGTTCCAGGACACCCTCAAGTCGTGGGGAGGCCTGGGTGATGGAGGACCAGAAACATGACAGGGTCAGAATGAAAAAGGAGGAGAGGGGAGAGACAGATGGGCAGTGATGCAGATTATAAATTCTCTATTAGCCACTTATGTAAAGACACCAGCTTTCATTCTGAGTAAAATGGGAGCTATGTGATCACTTTTATTGAACAGTGGAGTGATGGGAGGCAGACATGGAAATAGCCACGCCAACATTATATAGCAGATGGATAAAGCAACATTGTAAAGGAAGCATGTATGAGACAGCAGAGAGAAGGGGCATCTGTCCAGCCCAGGCAGTGAAGAAAGAGGGGGCCAGGAAAGGCTTCTTAGAGGAGCTGTAAGCTGCATTTGGCCAGAGTTTTAAATGATGAGCCAGTTCCTGACCTCCTGCCTCCTACCTGACACTCTTCATGCACCTGTCACCAAGGCAGCAAAGGATCAGTTTTTCTCCTCTGGATTCTTGGGCAGCTGATATGGTCCTGCTGAATTATGATTTGTCCAAACTCTACATACAGCCTCTTTGTGGAGAGCTCAGTCTATGCTGGGTGATTTGGACCCTGACTCGGTTCCTGTCCCCTGTCTCCTGGCAAGCCAGTGCCCATGTACATGCCTCACCTAGCTGGGTTTCCTTATATGCTAATGCTTCATAGGGTACTCTAGTCCCAGAGCAGAGTACTGGGTTGTGGGGGAAGAAGTGAGGCAGAGGAGGAGACAAAGTAGGAACAAAGGGGTCTCTACAAGCTGTCCACAATATCAAGAGAAAATACTCAGTTTCTTGGCCACAGAAAGTACCTCTGGAAAGGACCTAGAGAACCATTTGAATCAAATAGTCCATCAGTGTAGAAGAGGAAGGGAAAGGAATTTATTTGGCAGCTTTCATCTGCTAGTGTTCATTGGAAAAGCTGATGCCCTGTGAACTCCTCTTCTGGGTTGGGAATAAAAGCAGTTGGAAGGGGACCCCGCTCACCACCTCTCTCATGACCCATTTGTAGAACTCGTGCTTACCATCTCCGTGTTCTTCGGCTCTACTGAGTTCCAAAGGACATCTTAGCTTCCAGCAGATATAGTAAGGCTTCCCTGAATCCATAATTACCACCTGACTGGTTTAGTCCAGCTGTTGGGAGCTTTTTGTGTCATCTGTACGCCATCGGTTCAGTTCCTGTGTACATTTTGAAAAGTATCACCCCATCTTGCAATGTTACCTTTCCCCGCCTCGCCTGTGAGTTGGGGCTTTAACTGAGCTTGCAGTGGGCTGCTATGCCGTTCTGTCAGACAGACCTCCTCTGGGAATGGCAAAAGGTAATTTGTCCCAGGTCATTTATGTACTTTCCTTTGCAATAAAATGGATCCCCAGACAGTATTATTTGGACAATCCTTAATGTACGAGGCATTTTATCTGCTCCAGATTTCTGACAGAAGCATTGCAAACAGAGCGGGCAAACTCATACTGCAGCGTATATCTGTGTCATTGAGAATTAACTGATGTTTCTTCCAATGAAAAAACATGCTCAGTGAAACCAAGCTGCCTTGCCAGGGACTCAGCCTGTTTGTGCTGCTATCAACTAGGCATTCTGCCTAGTGACAACGGTGGGCTTGGCCTTAGTGAGAAAGGGGCCCACAATGTGGGTTTATTCATAGCCTCCATCCCTGGGCAGTTACAAGAGTGGGTTGAAGAGAGAAGCTGGCCAATACCCACTATATCATCTTGTTTAATTTAGTTCTCTGGAGTGGATTTTATCTTGTGAGACACAGAGGTTTCAAGTGTTATAAGCACTTCTGTCTGTTCATCTGGGCCTTCTTACTACGGGCCTTCCAGGTTTCTTCCTTCCAGCTCCTAAGCTATGACTAAGCTATTGACCACACCAGGAAGTGTGCATCTGTGCTACAGTTATGACTGAGGTGCTTCCTGGGAGACTGGTCTTGTGCGGGGCTCTAATTTGGCTACAGTCTGTCCTCAGTGCCAGCATTTCTTGCTGCTCACCTAGGAACTAGGCCCAAGTTCATTCCTCTTTCATTAAGTGGTCTTAGGAAATGGGAGGACTGAATATGAATTTTAAAAAAGGCATTCAAACCACAGAGGTAAATGATACGGTAGATACCTGATCATAAAATTTGCTTTTTTCCTCTGTAATTTACTCATGCTTTCTATGTCTGCTTGTCCTGATATCAGATATACCTCTTCGATATACAGTGGCTTGCTGCTACACCAGCTGGGCCATATGACTCTATAGATACAGTAAAAATTAGCTCATGATGGACAGCTCAGGCCATGGAATCACCAGGTGTTTTAAGGTCAGCTGGTAGCTTCCCCTAGGACGCAGTAGCACACAAAAAGCTATTTTTTCAAGCAGTGGTTCTTTGCTGCAAATAATTTTAAGAATTCTGTCAGTCTGCACTGAAAATCTCACATCGAGCTTGTCCAGAGTCCTCACCTACCATAATCCCTTCTGCACAGTTTTGTGTAGCACACAGCTCAAGTATCAGGGCAGTTTCTGCCACTGCCTGAACCTTGGGGCAAGCTTTCTTCCTCTGACAGTCTCCTGAGTCATCACATAAATTTATTTAAGGTGTTTTCCAACCTGTCATTCATATTGCTTTACAATCCAAGGGACAATCAAGGTACAATTTTTCTTTAACTTATGAGGGTGCCCAAGTTATGGAAGTTTTGAAAATGTCTCAGATTTGTCAGGCTCTTAGTGTCTATGGAGTTTATCACCTGTCTTTCAACATTCATATGCCCTTTTAGTGAAGTATCTAACTCACTGCCTACTCCCAGCACAATTAGTGAGACATCATCAAGATAATGGACAAATGTGAGTTTTTGTAGAGTGTCAAAAACTGAAATTCCCTGAGGGCGACATTTTGACCCTGACACTATTTTAGTGAACTTGTACTGTGGTCCTTGCCATGGAAAAACAAATGAATGTTGATCTGATTGCTATAATGGGTACTGAAAAAATAAAAAAGCAGTTATCAACTCACAGGTTATATCCTACATGCCAGAATTCATGTTGATCTGCTTCAGTAAAGATAGTAAGAAATTATTATATCTATTCAATTAGTTGACATTGGGACTATTACTTGACTAATTTTACAGAAGCTCATAGTCATCAGCTATGATCCATCTGGTTTCTTTGAAGGATAGTCAGGTAAATTGAGAGTTGTGATACGGAGTACTATCCTGCCTCATTTGTGTGTTTGGTTATGACACAAATCTCCTCAGTTCCCTTAGGAATGCAGTATTGCATATAATTTATCATCTTTGCAGAGAAGTGTACAATTTCATCTGGTCTTTATTATTATAATGGCTGTTCCTCAACAGGGAATAAATGTGAGGATCCTGCTCATTACTAAGAGTATCTCTGTCAATTATACATTGAGTGACTGAGCAAATTGTCACAGCATGGTTGAGCAGATCCCTTAGGCACAGTATGGCTTGTCCTGAAACCATGCTATGACATGCTTCGGCTGCCTGTGCTCTAACCAGATGGCCGTGATGGCACTCTTTAGGCCTTTTGGTATTAGGATAACCTCAGACCCTGTGGTTAACATTTCTTGAAATTTCTGAGTTTTCTTCTTTCTTGGTAGCTAAGTTTCCCAGGAAAATGTTTGCAGGTCTGTTGGGAGGAAGAATCAAAGTTGTATTTTCTACACATGGTTGCACTAGTATTGTAGGCTTCTTCCTCAGGGAGACTTAGTCTACACCTGAGCCTACCTTTTACTGCCTCTTGTGGTCTCCACACCAATAACCACTATCAGAACTTGCCATATCTTTAGCAGGAATATACACACTCAATTCTAGGGCGCTATAGACGATACATCAAAAGAATTTACTAAGCCTTACTCTGGCTACAGAACTTTGTGTGTGTGAACTGACAGCTAGAAAACTAGATGAACAGACTGTGTTTTCCTATTGTGGCAACTGGTGTCAACCTTCTCACTGCGTGCACATGCGTGTGTGTGTGTGTGTGCGTGTTTAGTTCTGCTGTGTAACGACACTCTAACTGCCTGCCCATCTATCTTGTCCCTTGTAACCCCATGATCTGTCACCCACTAGCGTGGATTTCTGTCAGTCGAGGCATCCAAAACACTGCTGCAGCCTTGCTGTGTGTTGCATCTAACTTGCCCCTGGATGTTGAGGGCTGCTTTCTGGCATTTGCATTTTGAGAACCCAGTATTCCAGCAAATCATATACACCAGGGTCTCCTGGTTCCAATTTTTTGGTTCAGAGTCTCTGGAAAACAAAATTTGATGCAAAGTTTTTGTTTTAATATCTATTCAAGAATATAATCCTAGGGCATTAAGACTATGGAAAGAAAACAGGGATGGAGGGAAAACAGACTTTGTTAAACTGGCTGGAGTATCGTAAACAAAGATAAAATAGTTTTCTCAGTGGTAAACAGGTTGTTATGGCTTAGAAGAGTCATCTGTGGGAACGAAGGGAGAAGCTGGATCTGCCAGATCCTTTCACAGAGACTGTTAGGGTTTGCGTCTTAAATGTGCTCCCAAAACCTCCATGCTAAAGTTTTGGTTGCTGGGCTATGGTGCTATTGGGAGGCAGTGAAACCTTAAGAGACGGAGCCTATGGAAGTGAACTGGATCACTGTGGGTCTGCCCCTAAATCTGGTCCTCCCACTTTCTGCTTCTGGGCCACTAGGAAGTAAAGCAGCTTTGCTCCACTGCATGCTTCTATCATAGTGCTCTGCCTTGCCACAGGCCCAGAAGGGGTGGGGCTGAGCAATCATGGATTGAAACTTCTGCAAGCATGAGCCAAAATAAATCTTTCCTTATTTCAGTTGATATACCTCTGGTATTTTGTCACAGCAGCAGAAATCTGACTAACACTGAGGCATTCACTGTCCTTTCACTCAGTCCTTGCCATTAGCAATTCTCCCCTGGGGACAGGAGATGCAAGACCCCACAAGGTCTGCTCCCACTGTGGTGGGAGGAGCTGCAGCCTCAGGGTTCCTTCTCCTGCTTCCCTGCCTCTGACACTAGCCATCCACTCTTCTCGGGTTGTTATACTGCCTGTTTCTCGTGGACCTAATAGAAACAGTAATGGCTATGCTGCTTGTTTCAAAAATTTTGTTGTAAGAGAGAAAAAGTTTGGAAAAATTTAAATGGAAAATCTAGCAATTATGTATCTGAAAATTTCGTAAACATGACTAAAGAAAAGGAAGAGAATTGAGCAGGACTTTTAAGGACAGGTGGAGAGCATAGAGAAGGGCTTTTCAGGAAGATAAGCCAGAGGCACACAGGGCAGATGGGAGATGGATAAAATAGGGGCTGGTAAAGTATGACCAGAAAGGTATCTAGTCTTCTACCTCTTTTTGTAATAAGGTTTTATTGGAATGTAGCCACACTTATTCAATTATATCTTCTCTTTGGTCATTTTAATAAAGTTTTTATAGACAAAACCAGAGTCTGTAAAACCTAAAATACGTACTGTTCAGTCCTTTCACACCCCAGGTGCAAAAGAATACTAAGTATAATACAGTATGGTTAGTTAACAAATGTGAATCACCTTTCTTCTTCCATGTTTCTTGTCTCATAAAGAATTGATCGCATACTGGCTACTTAATAACCCCTGATTTGTGGTCTCACTTTTTGGAAAAACATTTGATACTATAATTTACCAAACAATTTACAAATCTGAAATCAAGATAATAGCTTACACAGAATTTGAGGCAGTTTATTCTATCCCTATGACACTAACCATATTAATAATTAAGACCCAGTCTTACATCTAATTGGGTATAGAAATCTGACCCTTCTATAAAATTGGAATTAATTGGGATTCAGCATTACAGTGAATCTCAAAAATAGCACAAACTGCTGAACGTTGAGTTTCCACAGGCAGCGAAGCACAAATATGAAACGTTTCCTCAATTCTTTCAGGGCAGGAGTTCTAGCTCCCAGTGTCTGGCCAAATGCCTGGCATATAGAAGAGATTAATAAGAACTTGCTGGATAAATGAAGTATCTAAAGTAGTGCCTGGCACAGGATAGGTTCTTGGTAAATGCTTGTTAAGTTATCTGGCAAAATTATCCATTCATTTCAATGAATGAGACGTTTCAGGACACAGAACACAGACCCTGATACCCCAAGCTGAAGCTCTCTATAGGATGCACACAAGTAATTTAAAATCTGCATCTAATTTATTTGTCAGGATGTTGTGTAGCCATTGGTTGGCCCCAACACTGGACGAGCTGCCCAATCAATGCTATCTAACAAGAACAGTTACATGCCAAAGCTGGACAGCTCAGTCAGGGGGCACCGCATGGCTGTGCTGCTTCAAGGCCAATTAACTGGTGTCTGACATCTTCCAGTAAATCTAAATGAAATGCATTCCTGTGAATTCTAATTTCCAGTGTGTTTAATTGAACTTGGGAGGGAAGCTACCATTTAGTGAGTAAAATCAAAGTGAAGTAATTGAATATTTTTCCCAAATTGTATTTGAAATGTGCTCCCTCAAATGTTGTTTCAGAACCCAAGTAACCAGCTGCATGTGTTTAATATTTGGAAAGGAAAGAGGAGTATTTAAATGTCAGCCTGTAGCCGCTAGGAGGGTAAATACAATAGCAACAGTTCAATTACTAGATATGGGAGCAGCTTGGCATTCAAATTTTTTTTTTTTTAAGTCGGAAGTTAAATAATGTGGTCAAGGGAGTTAGGGTGAGTCTGAATGACTTAAAAAAAAAAAAAAAAACAAGAGAAACTTTTCCTTGTTCTTCTCCTTCCCCAGGACACAGAAAAGAAAACAGTCCTGTTGACTGGAAGTTGTTAACTTTTTGATGATCTTAACCAACTGACCACACATTAAAATGTTAAGCCCTTTATTCAGTAACTATTTATTAAAGACCTATAGTGTTCTGGGCACCATGGGAGGTAAATGATTGAACAGGGCTGAGTCTGTGGCCTGAAGGATCGTTGTGTTCAATAGTGAGATGAGACCCGAGAATAAATTGGTCTAGAAAATGTACATTTGACACATACCACGAAAGCAAGCACTAAGTAATGAAGTAATACAGACTTCTGACTGTGAAAACAAAGCTCTCCCCTTAAGGGAGATGGTATTTGAGTTGTAAATATTTGAAAGAGGAAAAGAAAGCTTAGGATCTATTTGGGGAAGATGAAACATTTAATTGGGCTGGTGCAGAAGATTCGTAGAATGAGAATATGAAATAAATGGATATAGTATGACTGTGGAGGTGTTAAATGGATGTGTGCTTTATTGAATTAGGCAGACTGTTAAGTATGGAAAGAGTTTGGCCGGAGGTGGAGCATAAGAATTTAGATGTAGTGCTTAACATTAGTAATCATCCAAAAAATTCAAATCAAAACTGTAATGATGTAACATCTCGTACCCATTTGGATGAGACTACTATAAGAAACAAAGAAACGAAAATAGCAAGTGTTGGCAAGGATGTAGAGAAATTGGAGCCTTGTGTGGCTGTAATAGGAAACAGCCATTATAGAAAACTAGAGAGGTTCCTCAAAAATTAAAAATAGAAGAACCATATGATCTAGAAATCCAACTTTTGGATATATATGATGTAATGGGTAATACAGTGCATCAACTTGAGAAATTTAGAAGCTTAATGAGGCAACTCAGCAGGAGGCCAGGGTCCTCACCCTTTGCAAGGTGAGGGAGTGAGAGATGGTGTGAGTGCTGTACCCCCGGGGGTGGTAGCTTGCCTGCCATATAAGGGGTAGAAGAGGCTTGCTGTCCCTCCCTTTTGCTCTTGCTTCTTTTGTTTTCTTCCACCACCTTGAACTGTTGCCCCTGTGCCATGTCATCCTGCCTGGGAGCCAGCTGATTATGGAAAGAAACCTCTACAAAGTGTGAGCTAAATAAACCTTCTTTAATTTGGGCATCAGGTATTTTGTCCCAGAAATGAGAGAAAAGTAACTGAGACATATGGTATATATCATATATATTTATTTAGAGATAATGTATATACCAATGTTCATAGCGGTACTATTACAGTAGCCAAGAGATGAAGCAACTCAGATGTCCACCAGCAGATGGATAGGTGAACAAAATATTGTGTGTGCATGTATGCATGCATGTGTAATGAAATATTAGTCAACCTTCCCCCAAAGGAAATCACATAGTATGCTAAAACATGGATCAACACTTGAGGATATTCTGCTAAGTGAAATTAGTTATCTACAAAAGAAACTGTATGATTCCACTTATATGAAGTATGTCAAATAATAAAATTCATAGAAGTAGAAATTAGGATGGTGGTTTACTGGAGCTAGAGGAAGGGCAAAGAGGAAGTATAGTTTAATGAGTATTAGAGTTTCATTTGCAAAGTAGAAAATTTCTGGACTTTGTCTCACAACAACGTGAGCATACTTAACATTACCGAACTATATATTGTATACTTAAAATGATGGAGTAAATTGTATGTGATGTTTTATTTTTTACTACAAATATTATGAAGATGTAGGCTGTGGTAATAGAATATGAGTGGGATTGGGGCTGGAAGAGAGAGAAAATGAAATTAGAGACTGTAACCCTAGCAAGGCCTAGTGAAAGGCACATAGGTAGGGATAGGAAGAAGGAGAGTTGTCAAGGTAGAATTGGCAAGCTTTGGCACTGTTAGATACTGAATTCAGGGAGCAGGAGTCAGAAATAGCCCCGCAAAAAAAGAAAATAAAAGAAACAAATAGCTCCCAAGTTTCCAACTTTGCTAATGAGAAAATGGTGGAAACTTTCCCAGAAATAGTGACTTATATGAGTAGAATTTGGTTTTGGATTAGGTTGTCTGATATTTTTTTTTTTTTTTTTTGGTCAAGAGTTTCTTTGGAGGCTTTTTTATTTATTTATTTATTTATTTTTATTTTGCCTCATGCTCTCTTGACCTGCTCAACAATTAACTCCAAACTCTTCAAATCAAAGGTGGGCTGGACATTTCACAATATGGATCTCTGATTAGTTCTTTCTCAATATTCTTGAGTTGGGGTTGACTTCTTCAGAAGTTCTGACAATTAGAGAGCTATGAATCTTCTTTTACTGTGAAGTGTTCTTTCTCTTCCTTGAAAAGCAAAATATCTATCATTTTTCATTAGGAACTTTATTTTCAAGAAGTTTGGAAGGACACAATACCCTTCCTCTACTGTGGTCCTTATTCATCTAAGATGCCAGCAGCCTCAGAGGTGTGAGCTTATTTCTTTACTTTAGGCATTTCACAGGGGCCAGAGGTTTACAAATGTATTCACGTCAGTGCTTTATAAGGTCACCACCTCAAGATTCCCAGAGTGGTGAGAGCAGTAGATTTGTAATTTCAAATCTGAGCTTTCACAGTCAAGAGAATTGTGTCAAGGGTGGAAAAGGAGAGAAATGAAATAGCCAGCTTTCAACCTGCCATGAGTTAGTTTACAGAAATAATCACCTATTTGATTATTGCGAAGTGTCTTTTTAATGTTTGCTGTACAAGGAGATAAACAGTTTGGGATGTTTTAAAAGGCCAGAATCTTGAAATGTAACAGGATTCAGTTTTTGGATCTTTATTGTGTCACCTCTGTCAAAAAGAATTTGTATTACTGATATTTGGAGGCATCAGGTTGCAAATGTTGAAGTGAGCTTGAGCTTTGTTTAATACATTGCATAAATGTTTTAGCCCAGAATAACTCACTCAAATGCTTAGAAAATTCACCTTAGACTTTGGAGAACAGGTTGTGTTCTGAGACAAAGTTTGTACCGGGGATTGAACTCACGACCTCACGCCTGCCAGACAGGTGCTTAAGCCACTGAGCCAAACTCCCAGCCCTAGATTTTGAGGCAGGGTCACACTATGTAGCTCAGGCCGGCCTTGTGCTCTCGTTGTAGCCCAAGCTGGCCTCGAACTCACAACGTTCCTCCTACCTCAGCCTCCCGAGTGCTGGGATTAAAGGTGTTCACCACCACTTCCGGCAAGACACAAAGTTTTATAAAACATACCTTGACTGTGTGACTATAAGAGATTGTAAGTGTTTTTTGAAATTGCAAATGTAATACATATTCCTTACAGAAATTTCGTAAAACATAGATGAATAAAATGGCCTATAGTTTCACCACACAGAAATAATCACCATTAACACTGTGATTTCACCTTCACTGTGATTGGAGTGGGTGTCTGTAGGTGAGTGAGTGAGTGTATGTGTGTGTATGTGTTTAAAGGGACCATAATGTATATATTAGTTTACAGTCTGATATTTTCAATGAATATATCAGGCATACTTTTGATACAACTGAAATTTTCTTTTTCAATGTCTCTTTTAAAGGTTGCATAGTTTTTATTTTACAAATCCTCTCTGCTGAATACTGGGATTGTTTCTTTTGGACTCTTGGTTTACACTTGTTATGTCCTCCAATAATGAGTAACAACATTTCCATTTAATCTCAAATGTGTCCCAGTTTGAACAATAAAGAATGTGACCACCATTATCATTAAGGAAAATTGTAACAAAAGTCATACTAATTTTTGGCACTGATACTTCTTTAGCATGAACCCCTTAAAATAGAATGTTCATGTTAAAGGACATACAGTATCCTCCCTTACCCATAAAGCGTATGTTCCAAGACCCGTAGGGGATGTCTGAACCATGTACATAATACAGTGAACTGAGTGCTAATGGGTGGGTAGCACATACAACATAGATACACTGGACAATGAGATGACTCATTCCAGGCAAGACAGAATGGGGAAGTGCAAGATTTTATCATGCTATTCATAATGGTTAGCAATTTAAAAGTTTTGAGTTATTTATTTCTGAAAATTTCCATTTTAAAAATTTATTTATTTATTTATTTATTTTTGAGACAGGGTCTTACTATGTAGTTCAGTCTGGCCTTGAACTCGCTATGTGTCCCAGCCTGGCCTCGAACTCACAGCTATCCTCCTGCATCAGCCTCCCAAGTGCTGGGATTACAGATGCACGCCACCATGACCTGGCAATATTTTTAGACTATAGTTGACTGTAACTGAAACCCTGGAAAGTGAAACTGTGAATAAGAGGGGCACTGTATACTCTCAGAAACTTTTGGTGAATATCATCAAGTTGCCCTTCAGAAATGTTACAAGATGACTTTAACTTTAGCCAGTAATAATTAGTCAATAAAATAATAAATGTCTCATTTTTATTTCAATTATGTCTTTTTTTAATTAATAGGTTTGCAGTCCTTAATGATTACTTTCATTGTGGGGAGTTGGTACATGTACAGAGCACATCTTAAATCTTTTTTCATACTCTTCACTGTCTCTCCTTGTGGTCACTTTTCTTTTTGCAAAAGATGTCTCCCTGTATCCTATTATCCAACTTTTATTTTGCTCTTTAATTTGTATTTATATAAAAGAAACAGTGACACTGAAGCTTGTGTGTCTGATTTATTTCATTTAACTCAGGTGCATCCATTTTTCTACAGATGACTCAAGTTTATCCTTTTTTGTGGCAGAGTAGTATTTCATCGTGTACAAACATCACAACTTCTTTATCCATTCATGTTGGTTTCTAATTATGTACTGTCTGATTACAGTAGAAGTCACTGTAATCTTTGACAAATAGAAAAACAGACATAGATATTATCGGGTGTGAGGTGTTAGGGAAGAAGGAAAAAATTTATAGAAAACACTTCTGGTACCTAGAGAACAAAGAGGATGTAATGCTGCAGATATTTGGTGTGCAACAAACTATCTCCATCTTGATGTCAGTTATTAGTATCATAGTAGTGACCACTCTGCATACCAAGTGCTAAACACTCAAAATATTTACTTCTGAAAGAAAAACTAAAAGTAGGTATCGTTTGACAGAATGAGGAATGGAGACATAGAGCTCTTGAGTGAGTGTATAGAACCAGGAAGCAGCAGAACTTGAATTTATACCCAGGGGAGTCCGTATCCAACTCTGTTTCTTTCCACATGGCCACACCCGCTGTGTTGTCACAAATCTTTGTATTCCTCATTTTATGCCATCAAGCATTAGAGACAGAGGAGAGAGGTTAAAAGGGGGCCCATAGTGCTGAACGCTCTATGCTGGAGAGTTCTCTCTACAGCTCTCTATGCAAATGTGGGAAACTCCTGTCACTTTGCAGTCTTCCCGAAGTTCCTTATAGATTGCTTAGCATGTATTATGGGTCAGATACACAATGTCCTCCAAAATTTCCATGTGTTTTGAAGGTGATTGGATCAAGGAAGTGCCATATTCCTCAGTGAATTCAGTGCTATGAGGAGGTGGGGCCTGGTTAGAGGGGGCGGGTCACTGCAAGCCTGACCAGGACGGGTACTTCCTGACCCCCACTCCTCCCTTCCCTCTCTGCTTCCTGGCTGCCATCCTCTGCTATGCCTGTCTGCCGTTCTGTTTCTGCTTTGGAGCCTGCTGATCATTGACTGAAACTGTGAGTCAAAATAAACCTCTCCTGCTTTAAATTGTGGGTGCTGGGTATTTGAGGGGAAAGTGACTGAGAGGGCACGTAACAATTTTCTTGTTAAGTTTTTAGTAATAGAGCAATGAGACAAAGACAATGGGGAAAGAAAGTGCTGGACTCATTGATCTGCTGCCTTCATGGGATGGTTCTGATTTTCACATGTTAGAGAAGAAATTAAGATTTCCTGCTCCTTTGGGAATCAGAATATTAGAAAATAATAGTGCAGCAGACAGAACAGATGTCATCAAAGTGGAAATAATTCAGACATGCCCTTGAAACCCACAAGTCAGCATTTATTAGACACAGACTTAACAAGTTGAAGATGTCGAAACAGAGCATCAATTAAAAATATCTAGTGATAGTAGAAACAGATTTATGTGAGAAATAATATCGTTTTGCCTGAATTGCTGCTTCTTGGTGGCTTGTCTCCTGTGGAAAATCATCTCTCATTGACAGTCATTATCAAGTCAAATATTTTGTTAAGTAGGAGCCACTGAATTATGATGTACAGAAAATGGTTGCAGTGGGACCCCGAGATGGTAGCAAAATCGAAAGGAAGCAGGCAAATGAAAGTCAGATTCTCATTGAAGGCAGTTTCAACCCAATTCTGTTAACCTTGTGTAAGAAGATGACACAACAATGTCACCACCTCAGGTCACTCTCTCAGGCTTCCCCTGACCTTGCTGGGAAGTACTTTCCTGCAGGTTATGTAGGTATCATTGCAGAATCCAGGCCAAAGGAGACTGCCTTATTTAAATGCATAATATGGACACATACAGCAACCAGGACACAGCAGGGGAAAGCTGAAAATCTCCTTGGACTGAACCATGTCAGTAGAACCTTATCCTAGTGTTTCTGGTGTCCCAGAAGCAGTAGATCTGCATCTCAGATGAGTTTTAGGGCTCAACCCCTTTGCTTGACTATACCTCTTTTTATGATCAGGCAACTAAATGATTAGGTCCAGATCTAGTTGTTTTAACCTCTGTACTTTTCTCTGAATCTTGTTAGTTTACTTCCTCTTTTATCAAATTGTCCATTCCATTCAGCCTGTTGGACTCGAGGATTTTGCAGTCACTCGCCTTGGCATAGTAGTCACAGTTTTTTACATTCGACACATTTCTGGTGAAGGTACCTGAAGTCCGCGTTTGACAAGAGGTGTCCGTGCTGCTTTCTCTTCGGGAAGGTCAGACATCACCAATCCTTTTCTTGTAGAAGTTCCTGACTTTCTTTGGATAAGAGAGAGTCTAAGGTCTGGAGCTCGAGCCCGGGCCTGCACATGTACATGGTGGCCGCTGAGGACAAGCAGGTGGCTTTGGAGGCAGCAATGCTTAGTTTCAGAAAGGTGTAGCCTCTTTCATGCAGAACGCTCAGTATTTCTACATTTTGATTTGATTATTATTTTATCAAATGAGTTATCTGAATCTAAATCAAAAAATGTTGATTTGATTTTTAAAAAATTTTTAATGTTTTTATTTTTTATGTGTTCTTTTAAAATTTTATTGGTATACTTTTGATATACATAATGATCACATTCATCATAGGGAATTTGTACCTGTACATTATATATTTTGATTCTTTTTTTTTCTCACATTCCCCTCCCTTCAACCCTTCTTTCCCAATCCCGTTTATAAAAGCTTTCCCTTTTTTCCCTTCTATTCTTTGGTTTTTCTTTTCTCTCCCTTCCCTTTCCTCTCCCCTTCCATTTCTCTTTTCATTTGAGCATTTTCTTCCTACTTCCCAATATTGTATCATTCATTTTGCCCTAACAGTTATTTACCCTATCAATTTCTCACACAAGAGAAACTGTGTGATACTTCAACATATGTGTCCAATTTATTTTACTTAGAAGTTGTTATCAAAGTACATTCATTTACCTTAAAATGTCTCAAGTTTATCCTTCTTTATGGCAGAATAGTACTCCATTGTATATAAAAACACATTTTCTTTATCCATTCATCCATTGATGGCTATCTGGACTATTTCTAAGACTTAGCTATTACAAATTGTGCTGCTGTAAACAGAGATGTCCATATAGCATTGTGAAGCTTTTAACAGTTTTGGGAAGATACCAAGAAAGGGAATAGCTGGGTCAAATGGAACCTCTAGTTTTAGATTTTTTTTTTGAAGAATCTCAATAGTGATTTCCATACTGATTGTACCAATTTACACTCCCAGCAACAATGGAAAAGGGCCACTTTTTCCCCAGAGCCTTGTCACCATTTTTTATTGTAGATTTCTTGATGATAGCCATTCTTACTGGAGTGAGATTGAATCTCATTGATGTTTCAATTTGCATTTCTTGAATGACCAGTGATGCTGAACATTTTTTCATGTATTTATTTGGTATTTGTACTTCATCTGAAAAGTATCTATTCATTTCAGATACCCATGTTTAGACTGGGTCTTTAAACTTGGGGGTTCTGATATTTTTGAGTTCTTTATGTATTCTAGATACTAGTCCTGTGTCTGAGAAACGGCTACCTAAACTTTTCTCCCACTCTTGTGAGTTGTATCTTCACTCTGTTAGTGGTTTCTTTTGCCGAGCAAAAGCATTTTAATAGGGTGAGATCCCAGTTTCTGATTCTTTGTAGTATTTCCCATGCTGTTGAGGTTTTGTTTATAAAGTCTTTGCCTACACCTGTCTCTTCAAGAGTTTAACGTATTATGTCCCCCAACAGATTAAGTATTTCTTTTTTAATATTTAGGTCTTTAATCCATTTTGACTTTAGTTTAGTGCATGGTGTGAAATATGGGTCTAGGTTTAATCTTCAGCATTTGACAAACCAGTTTTCCCAGCACCACCTATTAAGGTAGCTATCTTTCTTCCAGTGAAGGTGGGTGGCCCCTTTCTCAAAAATAAGACAGCTGAATGTGTTTGGATTTCTTTCTGCATCTTCTGTTCTATTGATCTTTTTTTTTCCCAACACCATGCTGTTTTTATCATGGAAGCTTTGTAGCATAATTTCAAGTCTGGGATTGTGTTGCTCCCTGCCTTGCTTTTATTGCCCAGAACTGCTTTTGCTATTTTAGATTTCTTTTGGTTCCAATTGAATTTTAGGGTTGAAAAACATCTTGCTTTTAATTCTCCTTCCTTTATGTGAGCTATCAATTTTTTCCTGTTATTCATGTTCAACATCTCTGAACAGATTTGACACGCTGTGCTATAGAATATCATGTTAAGCAACATATTCCACTTAACTATTGCTGGGTGCAAATCATCCTAAAAATTAGACCTTAGAGCAGCTCTCATGTCTTGCTCCTTACAATTCTACACTCTGGGTAGGAATGAGTTAATGATTTTTCTCCCATTGTGGTTCTCTCTGACTATAGTTAGCTAGCTGCTGAGAGAGACCAGAGCTCCTCTCTGTCTGTTCCACATGGCTACCTTGGCCATTCCGTGTGGTGGTTGCAGTATGGTTGAGTTTCTTAGAGAATGGGTGACTTCCAAGAGCACAAAAGTGAAAGTTACCAGACTTTCTTGTAATCTAGCAAGGTATAAGTTTTACTACATTATATTGATCAAGGCAAGTAAAAAGTGTACCCCAGATTCAAGAGGAGGTGAAACAGACCCCAGGTTTGGCTAGAAGAAGCCCTGAAGCTAAGAATTGTGGCTACCATCTTTGCACACTATTTTGTATACTGCTACTTTAAACTCCTGCAGTAGGTGTTAATTTTGATTCCTGTATTGAATCATTGGAAATGCAGATATTTCAATACCAAACTGTTAAAACGTTTTTGGTTCCACTGCACATATATTTTTTAAGCTCCCAATTTTAGTACCTTAAGTTCCTTAGTAGTAGTAGTTTCCAAATCAGATAAAGCTAAGCTCATTTGTAACAATACCAATTTTTCTTTTAGTGTTGTACCTAGCTTTAATAGAATTGAACCTTGTTTACATGTTCTATAAAAGAAATAGTGAGTGCTTAGTGAACGTTTAACCTAAAGAGTTATCCTCTGCATAAGACTTAGTACCACAGATATCCCTGTAAGGTGCATATCAATGCAGCATCACCATGTATAGCACAGGTCCAGCACGCAGGTTGCCCAAGTTCAACTATCTGCCATGTGCTGACTGTATGAGCTTAATACATTTATTAAGCTCTTTGTGGCTTAGTTTTCTTCTCTATAACATGGGGGAATTAAAGCCACCAGATAGAGTTGTTAGGAAGATTAGATGTGCTCAACGCAATACTAGACACATACATAACACAGAATCTGTCAGCTTCGTTTGTTGTTGTTGGTTATGTTATGAAACAGAGTGCTCAGCACTGGCTATTTAGGGCAGTGGAGAGGGGGTCATTTGGAGCAGCTATCTAGAGGGTCACCTCACAAATCCCACAGGTTCTCACCTGCACCCGATTGTCCATTTTATCTCATCTGGTTCAAACATAGGTGTGTGGCATACAGGGGAATGTGAGAAGCCATATATCAGTGGTGGCAAACCTGTGGCATGCACGCCCCAGGAGAGGTGACAGAGTTGTTGTGTGAGGCTGCTTGTATCATTGAAAGGCCTTTTATATGTTACTCTACTTCTGTGTAATGATGGTGCACTGCTGTACCCTTTCACATCCCGACAGAAGTCTGTCTCCTGTTCTGCTCTCCTATTCCTGTGGATTTTTGTCAGTGTTGGTATTATACCTGAGCCTAAAAGTAGGCTTGTCCTGTCTCTCAGAATGCTGTTTAACCCTCAGTCACTACTGGCATTGAGTTTGCTTCAGGGCCCAGTTGCTGTTTAGTTTGCCCCTGCTGGGTATCACTGCGGACTGGAAACTGTATCCAGATTCATGCTGAGAATCCCAGCACTGCAACCTTACTCACCCAGAGCAGAGGGCACAGAATACCAGTGATGTCTGTGGAGCTGCTTCCTGGACCAGGCCTTATGAAAAACATAACAACCTTCCTGAGTAATTAGGGTAG
The DNA here is from genome assembly GCA_004363535.1 of Dasyprocta punctata. Lineage (NCBI taxonomy): Eukaryota > Metazoa > Chordata > Mammalia > Rodentia > Dasyproctidae > Dasyprocta > Dasyprocta punctata. Next base: position 810 of record RJWM01028764.1, on the reverse strand, counting down.
AAGCTGCTATAAAATCTACAGACTGGAGGTGGCTGGAATAAGCTGTCTGGGAAATCGAAACAGTATATCGGCTTCCTTCTTATTAGTTGAAGGATCAGCACATTGAAGTTTTCCCTGACCTTGAAGGGGATTTCTGCGCTCAGCTCCATACTTAACCCCGTGGAATTGAGTACATAAAGCAGGCTCTGAATCCTGCCTCGGTTAATGACCCATCTGTCATCCCTTAGGAAATTTTCTGAAGCTAAAAGTTTGCTTTTTTAGTGCAGTTTCACCTTCACTCACGATCACTGATGTGCACATTAGCTATAGGCCTGTGGCCAGCACCCAAGGCTGTTGTTCCAATGAACACACATTGGGCAGTCACAGAATGGTGACATAGCCCTGGGGCTGCATGGTAAGGAGGATTGTGTGCCTTGTATACCTAGTCGTTTGGCAGACTAGAAATTCTGATAAAAACTTTCCTGCTTAAAAGAATTTATAAGACGCTGGTAAGCCACTTAGAAATATTGCTAAAGCCACTGATGAGTTGGGAAAAAGTAAAGAAACACAGAGGTTACAGACTCAGTGAAAATGGCCATTTTCACAATGAGTTGTTGTGACCCCTTGTGGGCACTTGCTGGATTTTGTGAGCTTGATCATTGGTGTGCACAGCCACAGGAGACACATGTAAAACTGTAGATAGGAGTTTCAGTTGCTCTATCCAAAATGGGAAGTCAAATTCAAGTTCCCCACTGTCCCAACACACATTAATTCAGGATGCCAAACGGCATCCTATGTTCTCATAAGAAAGGCGAGGAGTAAGCCCTAGGA